>APFE030807854.1:0-14009 GCA_000404065.3 Pinus taeda
GATGACCTGCTTGTGCCACGAAGCCATGGCAGAGCCGGTGTGAATGTTAAGATCACAAATCGAATGGTCTAGAGATAAATAAGCTTTGGTTATAATTAAATTCATCACATAGGCCAGTCTTTGGTATTTAATATAGGTACAGTGCATAGGGATATGCGTTCCATAAAGCACGGGTTATATTTACAACAGTTGTAACAAAAAAATATCAGGGTATAGAATGAACAGTATGATTGTGATCTCTGTCCTTATTCCAAGTAATAATATTGCCAAGGAAGTAATTTAAATTACCAAGCTCAAAGTTCCGTTGGTTTCATTTTTTTTATACTTATATAGATATATTTAATCTAGTTAAATGATTAATGTAATAAGGGGGAGACATGACAAAGGTACTATTAAAAACCGAAAAAATAAAATAAAAATAAAGAGTATTCATGATGGCTTTCCACACCATTACCTTAAGTCTTGTTTGCATCGCTACTATAGTCGTTGAACTTGGTATCGAGGCTTAGTTGTTATGCATGGTAGCACATTGACCATTCTCTTATAAGTCCACTTATACAATTATCTTTCCATCCTTCTCTGCCATCTTGGTAAAGTGCACTATGCCTGTTGAATTTTCTCATCCATTGTGAATGCTTGTTTCTTAATTCCCATCCATCTAAATAAATTATTATGAAACTTCTCCTATAAATAAGTTATTGTCAAACTTCCCCCTTGTCTATGTTTGTGTTAATAAATAGTTCTTAGTCGCTTAATAAATTTCTTAATAAATATTTCACTCACTTCATTAACAAATGCATTCTCCCAATGACTTCACAAGGTGGTATTAGATTAAAAAATAGCTTATAAGTGTAGATTAACACTTTGAAGTTAATTCTAGTGTAAAATGTGGCTTTCACAAACTCTGAAGAAGAGCTTAATGTTAACTTTGCATGGAACAGTACTTGAAGAATTTAATTTGAGAAAAAGTTGAAGAATTTAATTTGGGAAAAGGTTGAAGTGTACATTTCATTTATTAGTACCGACATGTATGTATAGAATATAAAAAGTATAAAAGGATAAAATGACAAAGGTTGTCAAATTGTGAAAGAATAACTATCCATTTGCATCGGTGTGTATATTTTGTATCTGACCTCTTTGTTTCCATCATCGCATTCTACTATTGATTACTTTAATGGTTGCCCTGAATCCCTGGCGGGATGTAATAGAGTTATTGTAATTGCTCCTCACATTGCAAAACCATAGTGTCGTTTTCTACCAGATTAGATCATCATGAGCCACCAATCTAGGTTCATGCAGGAGATCCACACGGAAATAATCTCCAGTTGCACCATAGTTTACATTTATGAAAAATCACTTAATCATAGTTAATGTCCACCAAACATTAAAATTAAAGGAAAATACTCACGAATAGTTAATGGTCATCAAGCATTCAAATTAAACACTAGAGATTTTTTGTTTTGTTTTGGCCTATAAACCTATATACAAACCCTGTGAGTTGCAAAGGGCCATGGCTATAGTATTGTTGTCTGGATGTGCATCGATACAACGTCCAAGAAATCTGATATGATACGGTCATTAAACATTCTCCAAGAATGTGGCGAACAACAAAAATTATCAGGGTGTGTTGTATCATGATTCCAAGGATGTAATTTGGGAATAGCTTTCAAATTTCAACTATCCTTTTGACATTTTCACGGTTAACCTGACATGTATCTCATATGGAGAGTTAATGTTTCTGGCGTGGTTATTTAATTTTGAATGGGAATTGCCCACTTGGTTATATCTGCAACATTAAATAAATAAAACTTTTATACTCCTTGAATAATTAAATACTTATATTCTGAAGTGCACCACCATGGAAGTATGTATGGATTCATTAAATACGTAGGGAACTTGGAAGCTCTTTTCCTACACGAAGAGGAAATCAGAGTTTTTAATATTAAAATTATAGGTATTTATATATAAATTTATTTTAGTTTATATATTTATTTATTTTAAATAAAAATCAATAAAATAAATGAAATTCAATTACATGAATATTTTAATTTTTTTACAATGTTTTTAATATTAAAATTATAGTTATTTAGGTATAAATTTATTTTAATTTAAAACACTGCAAATTTTTTATGAAGTGAAACAATTCAATATTGAAAAATAAGGTTTTTCCACTTTTTGGGAATAGAATGATGGGACCCAGCCCACTTGGCAACGCTTTATGCTTTATTATACACCCGGATAGATTACGTGGCGTACGAAATATCTTTGCCCGCGGTTCTTTGTGATGGTGGTAGATGGGATAGTAAATGCAGAAGTTAATGGGCAGTACTCTGCCTCGAACCCCGCCTTAACCCTACCTTTATTGTATTCTCTCGATTGTTCCTTGGGCTTTTGTTCTTCTCCCGTCGAGGGTTTGTTAGTTCTGTAATGAAATTGTGGATGCGTTATGCTGTGGTTTATTGGCTCTGCAACGAAACTTTGTATGTGATATGCCGTGGTTTTGCTGGCTCTGGATGCTGTCTGAAAACTTAGTTCCACCTCTGGTTGACCTGTTTTATGGCAAAATTGTTTGACTGTGGAGGTTATTCGGCCTGGTTCTGTGGCTCGATTTTGGTAAGTTACTCTGCTACTTCACTGGTTCTTGTATGCGTGGGTTTCTGGTTAGTTTACTTGCTCTTCGTTGTGGCTATGACGCCTGTTGGCTGTATTTATGCTGTGGTCTTAACTCAATTCCTCTGTTCGCTGTCAATGGTTTTCACTGTGTCTTTACTGTATGTTGTTCTGGTCCTCTGAGGTCTCTATTCCGAATTCTGTTTGTTGGTATTTGTTTGTGGTTATCCGCCTTCTCACAATACGGCACTGGTCTTGGTTGGAAGCACAGGGCTTCTCAGGCACGCGCCCTCGGTTTAACACAGGTAAGGTAACCCTTCCATGCTTCAATTTTACTCTTCTTCTAGTTTTGGGTCTAACCCAACTCGTTCCTTTTCTCTACAGTTGCTCAGTTTCGTTCGCTTGTCACACTATGGCGTCTGGCCGCGCTCTCCAGGTAAGAAATCCTTTTCGAAAGGTTGGTTTCTTACAGGGTTTTGTCTCCCCTGAGTTTTTCTTTCACCATACAAACTAATGCTTCGCGTTTGGCTCCTTGCAGGTCTTTATTGGTGACCTGGGCGGCGTATCCTCCTACGCTTGACTATTTTAGTTGTTCGTCTCCTGGGTAGGCCTAAAACTTCATTCTCTGTCTGTAATTTTTTGGTTTCTGAGGACGACCCGTCTCTTGGTCTGGTTATTTAGTCACTGTATATGCTATTCGACTGTAATTTAATTTCGTCGACTCTATGTGAGAATGTATAAGAATTTAGTGTGGCCTCTGGTTGTTTGCTTGGTACAAACCCTAACACGGGGTTTTTCGATTTGGCATGGGTTTTCGTCCTTCAGTCGTATTCGGCTCTATTTATATATTTAATGGTCTCTATCCTCCATAATATGGCTCGGCTCTACCAATAATGTTGTAAACTTTGTTCTTTGACAATTGAAATGAGATTTGAATATAAAAGAGAGTGTATGGTTGTTTTGTTACCTCTGCATATTCGGCTTTGGTTATTGTTCGTCCTTCTGTGCATTCGAACGTTGGAAAGCTTGTAAACGTTGATGTTTGTATTCTCGGTCGTTGTTAACTGAACATTATGAATTTGAACTGTTGCTTCACTGCGTGCATAAAATGAATAGGTGACTGTTAGTTTGGTAACTATGAATTCATTAAGATGATGTCTATTTGCTTGGTATTCGACTGTGAATAATGTTTACACAGTAGCCATAACAATTTAATAAATAATGTTGATACAATAGCTCGTTAGATGGTGAAAACGTAAATGAATGTTAAACAAATACTAATACAGATAATTTAGATGGACAATAGCTTCTCTGTTTTTGAATGCTTGGTCTTTTCTATTTCTTTTTCTTCTGAATTGACTCAAACTTTCCTCTCCTGAACTGAACCCCATTTTGTTACATTTGTTTTGGCTTTATAGCCCTCTGTTTTCAGTTGATGCTTACAGTTAGTTTAACTGTTACAGAATATGGTTACATAATTTCTACTTCTATCAATAACTATACTCATTTGGTATTCCAAGACTTGTAGGAACAGTTGATTGTTATTTTCCCTAATTACATGGACTACTCTATAGTTAACAATTGAAACTACAGCAATCCTAAACTGGAAAATAAAAGAGGTATCTAACTTTTGCTGATTTTGTAAAATAAAATAAAAAGAAAAATTATTCCCATAAGAATTTGACAGTTCAATCGATCACTAGCTGTTGAACCTGGTCGGAGTTCTTTCTGCCCAATTACAGTGAGCTGGATGCTCCTGCATCAGGCTCCCGGGGTGAAAAGAGATCATGACTCCGGTTCATGAGTTCCTCTACCGATGTTCCTATTCGTTCAATCTGCCTTGCGTCAAGCCATGAGCTGTCCTCAATCGGACGGTTCTTCCACTTGACCAGGTACTGAAAATAATTTTTCCGCCAAGTACGCCTAACTACCTGAGTTTCGAGGATGCCTTTGATCTCAGGAGGTTGGACATAAGGCATTTGTCTTTTCCATGTTTCTCCGTCTTTCTGGGTGTTCCGCGTGGATTGTCCAGGTTCATCCTTCTTTTCCTCCAACAGATCGCCTGTATACGGAAACAGATTTGCCACATTGAAGATAGGTGATATGCCTACTCCAGGTGGTAGTTGTATTTCGTAGGCATTCACTGAAAACTTTCGCAAGATCTTACAAGGCCCTATCTTCTTGTACTTCAGTTTATTGTACGTACCCTTAGGGAAACGTTCCTTACGCAGGTGTACCAGAACTTCGTCCCCTACCTCAAAATGAACTTCTCTTCTATTTAAATCTGCGTGTTCCTTATACTTCGAGCTGTTGTCATGTAGTTTTGCTTTCACCTATTCGTGTAAATCCCTCATTGCATTTGAAAAATCTTCTCCATCCGTACTCTGTCGTTCCTGTAAACCAAGATCCCGAAGTTCATGCACTCCATGAGGGTGCATGCCATATAGGATCTGAAAGGGACTGAGACCCGTGCTACGATTCGGTGAATCGTTGTAAGAAAACTCTGCTTGCGCTAGCACTCGGTCCCACATCCGAGAATTCTCTCCGACTAAGCTGCGTAACAGATTTCCCAGACTTCTATTCACAACCTCTATCTGCCCGTCGGTTTGCGGGTGATAAGCAGAACTGTAGCTTAATTGGGTGTTCATTTTTTTCCATAAGGTACGCCAAAAATGTCCCGTGAAATTCACGTCTCTGTCTGATAGGATGGTTGTTGGCAACCCGTGTAATCTGACAATCTCATTAAAAGACAAGTGGGCCATGTGAGTGGCGTCACTAGTTTTCCGACAAGGTACAAAATGTGCCATTTTTTAGAAACGATCCACCACTACCATCACCGAATCATAACCTTTCTGCGTTTTTGGCAGTCCCAAAACAAAATCTAAACTCACTGAATCCCAAGGTCTGCCTGGAATAGGCAATGGCGTATATAATCCTGTGTTCTGGCTATGTCCCTTCGCTAATTGACACACCTTACACTTAGCCACAAAACGTTGTGCATCTCATCGTATTCTTGGCCAAAAATAAAAATGACTAAGTTGCTCCAAGGTCTTGTCTATACCGAAGTGTCCAGCCAAACCCCCACTGTGTTTTTCACGAATAATATTCTCCCTCATAGAACAGCTGGGGATACACAATTGTCCTCCCTTAAAAAGCAATTTCTCCTGTATGTTATAATCCAACCAAGGACTATTTCCCCTTATCAAAGGGTTTCGGCACGCCTCATAGGCTTCTCTGAAATCTGTGTCTGTCTTATAAAGATCTCGTAGATGTTCAAAACCCAAAACCTGTACAGTGCTTTCCTGTAAAAGTAGAGCTTTTCTGCTCAATGCGTCGGCCACCTTATTTGCTTGTCCGTTGATATGTTTCAGCGCAAAATTAAAACTCTGTAAGTACTCCACCCATTTGGCATGCTTATGATTAAGTTTGTGTTGCTACATTACATATTGTAATGCAGATTTATCTGAAAACAGCACGAACTCGTTCCCTAACAAATAATGCCTCCAATGTCTTAGAGCCTGTACCACTGCGTAAAATTCCTTGTCATATGAGGAGTACTTCTGCCTACTCTCATTCAGTTTTTCACTGAAAAATGCTACAGGTCGGTCCTCCTAACTGAGTACAGCCCCGATTGTTGTTCCACTAGCATCACAACGTACCTGAAATAATTTTTGAAAATCTGGTAGCCTGAGAATCGATCTTTCTGTTATTTTCTTTTTCAATATCTGAAAACTTTTTTCTGTTGCTTCTGTCCATCGAAAAGGTTGGCTGGCCTTTTTGATGGTCTCCAACATAGGAGCACAAATTCCGCTGAAATTTTTAATAAACTTCCTGTAGAAACTTGCTAATCCATGGAAACTACGTACCTCGAACAAATTCTTCGGTGACGGCTAATTTATTATTGCGGTTACCTTTTTCGGATCCATCTTCAATTCATTTTCTGCTATCACAAATCCTGGATAAATTAACTCTTTCTGCAGAAACGTACATTTCTTCAGATTTATCAATAACTTGTTTTGTTGTAGCTTTTCCAACACTTTGCGCACATGCTAGAAGTGTTCTTCTCGTGTCTTGCTAAAAATAAGAATGTCATCCAAATAAACAATTACGAGCTTCCCAATATATTCCTTTAGCATCTCATTCATGAGTCTCATGAATGTGCTGGGTGCATTGCTCAACCCGAACGACATGACCAACCATTCATATAATCCTTCATTGGTTTTAAAAGTTGTCTTCCACTCGTCTCCCTCACGTATCCGAATCTGGTGATATCCGCTTTTTAAATCTATTTTAGAGAAGTAAGCTGCCCCACTCAAACAGTCCATCATATCATCCATATGCAGTAACGGGAATCTGTACCGTATGGTGATTTTATTGATGGCCCTGGAATCGGTGCACATCCGCCATTCTCCTCCCTTTTTGGGGGCAAGAACTGTTTGTACAGCACACGGGCTTAAAATTTCTCTGATTAATCCTTTTTCCAATAGCTCCTGCACCTGTTTTCTGATTTCTTCATTATCCTTGGGGCTCATTCGATAAGCTGCCTTATTTGGTAAGCTGGCTCCAGGTATGAAATCGATATGGTGACTAATACTCCACTTGGGAGGTAACTTATCTGGCAAGTCGTCCACTACTATATCTGTAAATTCTTCCAACATCTGATGTATTTCTATAGGTAAATCTGTGATTTCTGTATGCAATAGAACTATCCTTGTCTTCTTGACTACAGCATAACTTATTTCGTTGTTCTCAACCTGCTTTAAAAACTGTTTTCTGCTCATTAGCGATGCCTTAGTTTCATTTACTTCAGTTGTTTCCTTCTCTTCTCTGATAGGCACAAGGGTATGCCTATCCCCATCTTTTTCGAACTTATAACAGTTCAACACTCCATCGTGTGTCACTTTTCTATCATATTGCTAAGGTCTGCCCAATAAGATGTGACATACGTCCATTGGCATAATGTCGCAAATGATTTTATCCTTGTATCGTCCTATCTGAAATTCAACTTCACTCTGTTCATCCACCAGCAACTGGTGCCCCTTTTTTAGCCATGAAACTCGATACGGATTGGGGTGTTTCAAATGCTTCAGTCCCAACTTCTCCACCATTTCGGTGGACACCAAATTGTCCGTACTTCCGCTGTCGATTATCATCTTACAGCACTTACCCTGCGATTTACACATTGTCCTGAACAGAGCTTTCCGCTGCGTCTGTTCGACACTCTCATCAACTGGTTTCAACAACACCTTATGCAGCACTAAAGCTTCTCCTATTTCTGGGGCATTTTCTGCCTCTTGAGGGAGTGCTGCTGCTTCCTCCGGTTGCCCCACATACGCGCCTCGTTGTCCAGTTGAATCTGTTTCTGGGCACTCAAACGAGCAGTGCCCCCACTTGTGGCATCTATAGCACTGATAACCAGTTCCCCTTCCACGGCCATTTCCTCTGCCGCGTTGAAACAATCTGCCACCTCTCGTTCCATCTCCCTTTTCTGTTGTTCCCAAAGTCCTAGAATTGCTGGCTTCCTCGTTGTTGCTGGCAGTTCGGCCCCTGCCATAGGACTGGCCTCTTCCTCTGGTAGACTCTCGTCCTCTCCGGGCATTCTGTCTTCAGTTAAGTTTCTCCTCTGCTTTGATTGCGCTCTGGTATGCCTCCTCAGTATTGTTTGGAGACAAAATGCTTATTTCATCCAAAATATCCATCCTCAGCCCATTTACATATCTGGTTGTCCTTTCTGCCGTATCATCTGTGTATCCAGCTCGCAAATTTACTCGATAAAATTCCTCTGTATACTCTTTCACGGTCAGTCCCCTCTGTCTTAAATTTTGCACCTGTCTATGTAACACGATTTGATAATCTCTTGGCAGAAATCTGCCCTTCAATTTAGCTACCATCCTCGTCCAAGTTTTTATCGGTGGTTTGTTCAACCTCTTTCTCTCATTCTGGACACTGTCCCACCACAGGGTTGCGTGTCCTTTCAGCTTTGTTGCTGCAAACTTGACCCTACGGTCTTCACTAACTTCCTCGCATTCAAAATACTTGTCCATCTCGCTAATCCAATCTAACACAATGTCAATAGACAAACTACCATCATAAGTTGGTAATTCTGGTTTTGGTCTATTGTTTGACAATAATACAGACTTCAATAACTTCACTTCTGGTGAGTCACCTTCAGGCCCATCTGCTGCCACTTCCACTTCTTCTTCACTCACATCACCCAATTCTAGATCTCTTCTCCTGCCTGCCTCTACTGCTTCCAGTCGAGCAGTAAGAACTCTGAGTTCTTCTCGTAATGCCTCATCTGCCATTCTACAAGCACCTCGGCCTCGTCCTCATCTACCTATATCCATTTCTCCCAAATCTCTTCAACTCAACTGCTCTGATACCACTCTGATGGGACCCAGCCCACTTGGCAACGCTTTATGCTTTATTATACACCCGGATAGATTACGTGGCGGACGAAATATCTTTGCTCGCGGTTCTTTGTGATGGTGGTAGCTGGGATAATAAATGCAGAAGTTAATGGGCAGTACTCTGCCTCGAACCCCGCCTTAACCCTACCTTTATTGTATTCTCTTGATTGTTCCTTGGGCTTTTGTTCTGCTGCCGTCGAGGGTTTGTTAGTTCTGTAATGAAACTGTGGATGCGTTATGTTGTGGTTTATTGGCTCTGCAACGAAACTTTGTATTTGATATGTCGTGGTTTTGTTGGCTCTGGATGTTGTCTGAAAACTTAGTTCCACCTCTAGTTGACCTGTTCGTTCGTTTTATGGCAAAATTGTTTGACTGTGGAGGTTATTCGGCCTGGTTCCGTGGCTCGATTTTGGTAAGTTACTCTGCTACTGCACTGGTTCTTGTATGCATGGGTTTCTGGTTAGTTTACTTGCTCTTCGTTGTGGCTATGACGCTTGTTGGCTGTATTTATGTTGTGGTCTTAACTCAATTCCTCTGTTCGCTGTCAATGGTTTTCACTGTGTCTTTACTGTATGATGTTCTGGTCCTCTGAGGTCTCTATTCCAAATTCTGTTTGTTGGTATTTGTTTGTGGTTATCCGCCTTCTCACAATACGGCACTGGTCTTGGTTGGAAGCACAAGGCTTCTCAGGCACGCGCCCTCGGTTTAACACAGGTAAGGTAACCCTTCCATGCTTCAATTTTACTCTTCTTCTAGTTCTGGGTCTAACCCAACTCGTTCCTTTTCTCTACATTTGCTCAGTTTCGTTCGCTTGTCACGCTATGGCGTCTGGACGCGCTCTCCAGGTAAGAAATCCTTTTCGAAAGGTTGGTTTCTTACAAGGTTTTGTCTCCCCTGAGTTTTTCTTTCACCATACACACTAATGCTTCGCGTTTGGCTCCTTGCAGGTCTTTATTGGTGACCTGGGCGGCGTATCCTCCTACGCTTGACTATTTTAGTTGTTCGTCTCATGGGTAGGCCTAAAACTTCATTCTCTGTCTGTAATTTTTTGGTTTCTGAGGACGACCCGTCTCGTGGTTTGGTTATTTAGTCACTGTATATGCTATTCGACTGTAATTTAATTTCGTCGACTCTATGTGAGAATGTATAAGAATTTAGTGTGGCCTCTGGTTGTTTGCTTGGTACAAACCCTAACTCGGGGTTTTTCGATTTGGCATGGGTTTTCGTCCTTCAGTCGTATTCGGCTCTATTTATATCTTTAATGGTCTCTGTCCTTCGTAATATGGCTCGGCTCTACCAATAATGTTGTAAGCTTTGTTCTTTGACAATTGAAATGAGATTTGAATATAAAAGAGAGTGTATGGTTGTTTTGTTACCTCTGCATATTCGGCTTTGGTTATTGTTCATCCTTCTGTGCATTCGAACGTTGGAAAGCTTGTAAACGTTGTTGTTTGTATTCTCGGTCGTTGTTAACTGAACATTATGAATTTGAACTGTTGCTTCACCACGTGCATAAAATGAATAGGTGACTGTTAGTTTGGTAACTCTGAATTCATTAAGATGTTGTCTATTTGCTTGGTATTCGACTGTGAATAATGTTTACACAGTAGCCATAACAATTTGATAAATAATGCTAATACAATAGCTCGTTAGATGGTGAAAACGTAAATGAATGTTAAACAAATATTGATACAGATAATTTAGATGGACAATAGCTTCTCTGTTTTTGAATGCTTGGTCTTTTCTATTTCTTTTCTTCTGAATTGATTCAAACTTTCCTCTCCTGAACTGAACCCCATTCTGTTACATTTGTTTTGGCTTTATAGCCCTCTGTTTTCAGTTGATGCTTACAGTTAGTTTAACTGTTACAGAATATGGTTACATAATTTCTACTTATATCAATAACTATACTCATTTGGTATTCCAAGACTTGTAGGAACAGTTGATTCTTATTTTCCCTAATTACATGGACTACTCTTTAGTTAACAATTGAAACTACAGCAATCCTAAACTGGAAAATAAAAAAGGTATCTAACTTTTGCTGATTTTGTATAATAAAATAAAAAGAAAAATTATTCCCATAAGAATTTGACAGTTCAATCGATCACTAGCTGTTGAACCTGGTCGGAGTTCTTTCTGCCCAATTACGGTGTGATGCTTGATGCTCCTGCATCATAGAGTTAAAAATCCTTTTGTGTTTATTTATAGGCCTCTACCTAGTCAAATACATAACCAAGTCTCACATAATATCATGCTAAATAAAGGAAAGCTCGTGGTTTCTACCATAGGGGTTCACCATGGTGCCTCTCAATAGTGAATTAAAGTTTCTATGTCAACTAAAATAATTATTTTATCAATGCTCAACAAAAGATTCACTTCTCTAAGATTCATTTATTTGAAAGGATTGGACCTAGGCATTCAACCTACTCAATATCATGATATACTAAATAGTCAAGACTCCTTAATTAATAGTCAACAAAATATCCACTTCTCTAATATCATATGTCATGATTCTTCTCATTTTATGCCTTACTCATTTTCTTTGCAACATTTGGTGCAAATACTAGTATTAATATTAGAATTTGAAAATTTTAATTTATTACATATATACTCCACCATATATAAACACTAAGAACATATAAAAAAAACTAAACCCACAATGCATAAGAGATGTGAAATATGAACTTTATTATCAAATATACATCCTTCTCTTCTGCTCACATGTTTTGTCGAGTCATGGAACGCTACCGAATTAATCTAACTATTTTATTAATTAATAACATGTTATATCTAATATTATTAGAATACATTTGATCATTATAATGTTGAATTCAATCTCTTTTTTTTTCGCCCAAAATACAAGGATAGCAAGTATTACAGAATATATATCCATTTTACATTTTCCTTGTATTATTCTTGGAATACTTGAGAATTGCTTTGCGGAAGTCATTGTTAGCCAAAAAAGTCAAGGCTCTGTATGGAAAATACATAATCAACTCCAACAAACATCTCCCTACATTCTCAGCAGGCAAGAACCCCCTTGCTAAAGTAGAAAGGAAGAGCCCTGGATAAATATTTGTTACAATAAGAAATGTCCCTTGCTTAGCACCTTCCAAGACTTTTTTGGCCACTTCTTTTGGATTCTCAGCTTTCTTTCGATCATATAAATTGACTATTCTTAGTATTTCAGTAGTATCTTCATCCGTTTCAGCTGCAAAGATCATCATGGACAGATTTAGAAAAAATATATATATATTTTGAAAATTAAAATTAAAATTTTTAAAATCATGAAAATTTAGTACAATTAATTATATGGTGTAGTCTAACAGTGTGACAAGGATTGTTTTAATATGGAAATCAATCAAAAGGGATTCGTGCCTCATGTTAGTAGGTGTTTATAAAAAGTGTTTAAACAACAAATTATTGGTTTTTTCAGAGGCCAAAATGTGTATAGTGATAATATAATTGGTTTAAATCTATTAAAAAGTCAATTACTTTGATTAATCCATATTTTGAAAATAAAAAGAAAAAATATTCTATACTCTAATTTATAAGAAATATCCATATCTTTTATACAAGGTATAAAAACTATGAAAAAGTATAGATGTTTTAATAATATAAATTCAATTTAACTATATAATAATATAAAATAATTATATATATAATATATATAAATGAGTTTAAGGAATAGAGATATGTGAGTTCTGTGTTTATTTAAACTAATTTTAAAAAATTAAATTAAATAAATATAAAATAATAATAATAAAATTACTGGGTACTAAACAAATAGATAATCATGGAGTGTATTATTAAGCTACAGTGATAGGGTTCACTGTTAAGGTAATCCTTGATGTGAAGGTCACTAGTTTGAAACTCAGTGGACAAAATTTCAGCGATGTTAAGCTGGTGTGGCCAAGGCTAGGATCAGATGTTAAGCTGGTGTGGCCAAGGCTAGGTGTGATCCTGTGTGATTTTGATAGCTTAGATGTTGGGTGGCAGTTTCCCAAGCCAAAGATTAAGTGTGCAGTGATCTCTCAAGACTCACACAACTTGAACGAAAACAAATTAATAAAATAAAAACCTAAATTAATAATTATAGCAACCTAGATCCATCTAAATTTCAGATCTACCAAAATCTGAGAGATATCAAATCTCTTGATATGCAAAACTCTAACTCTTTTACAACCTAGATCGTTTTAATTTCAGATCTACCAAAATTTGAGAGATATCAAATTTCTTGACATGCAAAACACTCTCTCTCTTTTAGAGTGAAAAGATATTTGGTTCCTTCTTATGTGTTGTAGGTTTTAAATTAAGATGACTCTAAACTAGTTTAAATCCCATCACAATACATATTAATATAAACATCTTTTTTTAAATCTAATAATAATGTATATAAAAATGGTTAAATATTTCAATGTTAATAGCAAATGACAAAAAAATATTACTACAAAACTTAATTAGATTGTCTATTTCAAAAATATTTTAGAATCTTAAAAAATGGTCAGATATTTCGAAAATTGCATGGTGTAATATGGTTTATCAGTCCTTCGAAAATTCCACTGTGTAATATGGTTTATCAGTCCTTCGATCATGCATATAGTAAGAAATATTTTCAGAATTAACGATAGAGATAAAGATAACTAGAATATCAAATTCAAAATCAGACATAATTGTTAGCAAAAGTTCAGAATTCGGTACCTTCCTCGAGAAATGGAGTGTCAACAAACCCTGGGCAAGCGAGGCTGATACTAATGTCATATGGTAACAATTCGAGCCTCAAAGCCTCGGCAAAGCCTTTAACTGCAAATTTAGTTGCTGTGTAGACACTATGCCCATAAAACACAAACTGCCATGCACAGCCATTGTTAAAACATGATATCCAAATACAGGAACCCTCAACAAAGCAGGGAATGAGAGTAGTGTTATAGTTCTATGAGTTGAAATTTTCTCACCAGAGATGCTTGGGAGCCGATGAAAACAATGGAT
>APFE030807856.1:3037-21887 GCA_000404065.3 Pinus taeda
AAGAGATAACAATAGAAGAAAAGACTCCTTCTAGGTATATTCAAAAAAATCATCTAGAAACCCAAATTTTAGGAGAAAAAGGGGTAGGTGTGCAGACTAGAAGAACGATTGCCGAAGCTTCAAGCTATCTATCATTTCTATCTTCCACTGAAGCTAAAAATGTAAATGAAACATGCAAATATTAATGTTGAGTCAAGGTCATGAATGAAGAACTTGAGTAAATTGAAAATAATAATACTTGGGACTTACTTCCTAGACCTCGTGATAAAAATATCATAGGAACTAAATCGATATTCAAAAACAAGCTAAACGAAAATGGAGAAGTTATTAGAAACAAGGCCACACTTGTTTGTGAAGAATATGCTCAACAAGAAGGTACAAATTTTGAAGAAAATTTTGCACCTGTTTTCATAAATTCAAAGTATACCAAATGGATGTAAAATCTGCATTTCATAATGGAGACTTAGAAGAAGGAGCCTATATTGAACAACCAGAAGGATTCATTCTTAGAAATGGTGCAAAAATTGCATGAGAAGTCAGAAAATCTCTCTATGGTCTAAAACAAGCTCCAAGGGCATGGTCTTAATGTGTTGACAATTATCTCCACCAAAAAGATTTTTCGAAGGGGTCAATAGATAACAATCTATATACAAAGATGGACACTGGTAAATTGGTAATATTGTTATGTATGATGATGATATCATTTTTGGTAGCAATGAAGAATACATGAGTCAAAATTTTTCTTCATTAATGCAACAAGAATTTGAAATTTCCTTGCTTGGTGAGCTTACCTATTTTCTTGGCCTACAAGTTCAACAAAATAAAGATCCTATTTTTCTCTCACAAACGAAATATCTGAAATAGATCCTTAAAAGGTACGGCATGGAAGATTCTAAACTAATATATACCCCACTGGTAACAGGATGCAGTCTTAGCTCAAATGATGAATCAACAGTAGTACATCAACCAACTTACAGATCTATGATTGCGAGTCTTCTTTATCTAACAAGTACCTGATCATACATCATGCATGCAGTTGGAATAGTTGGAAGATTCTAAGAAAATCCAAAGGAATCATATCTTCAAGGAGTCAAAAGGATTTTCAAATATCTTCAAGGAACACAAAACTTTGGTTTAGGGTATCCTAGGGATACAGATCTTACACTTCCTGCATATACAGATGTCGATTGGGCAGGAAGTGTTGATGGAAGAAAAAGCACTAGTGGTGCTGCATTCTATATGGGTTCCAAGTTAGTGTCTTCGTTCAGCAAGAAATAAAGTTCAATTGCATTATCTACAGCTAAACCAGAATACGTGGGTGTGGAATCTTGTTGCACACAATTACTTTGGATGATGTAAACCTTGCAAGATATTTAGATCACATGTACTCCCCCATCTCCATTCTATGTGATAATACAAGTCCCATTAGTATTTCAAATAATCCAGTCATGCACTCCAAGACCAGGCACATACTCCATCAAATATCATTTCCTATGTGAACAAGTGCTTGAACAAAAGGTCAAATTGGAGTATTTGCCCTCCAAAGAACAAGTTCCTGATATATTCATCGAACCACTACACAGAGAGATATTTCAATATCTCACACAAAATTTGGGAGTAGTTTCTTCATCGTACTGCTATTAAATTATCTTTTGCATAGAAAGGTGGTTATATGCGAGTTTCATGAAGTGTAGTCACATATATACATGAGCTTCTGTGGATACAATCACGTATATTTTGGTTTGAAGAAAAGCAATAGGGGTCTGTTATGGTTCAATATGCTGATATATTTGTCCTCGTAAAGTTGTTGATAACTTGATGTATATATGATTGATGATGATTCTTTGATATCTCTTACTGACATATGCAATGATCAAATCTGACAATGAACAGGTGGAACAGGTTTAGGGGGTGAACATGGTTGTTGACATTTTGGGAACTAATGATGGACATATAGAGGTTGCTGGTCTGGATGTTTTGACAGATGTTGTTGATGGTGCAGATCATATGATAGTTGGTGACTATCATGGTCTTATTTGAGATATTTGGTCTCTGATATATATGTCATGTATATCTTTTAATGTAACAGTCATGAAAAGATCTAATTTGTAACCCCACTACGCATGGGATGGATGATGTAATGATTCTTGTTTTTGACATGTATAAACAATTGATATAACCCCACTTGATTGGGTGGATGACTCAAATTTGGTATATCCACACTTGGTTGGAAAATGGATGTATGTATGAGTCCTTGGTGATCATAAGGTCATTTTTGATTTATGTATAGATTCATGTTCTTCTTTTAGAACATCTTTTGCAGACTTTGCTTATGCTGACGGGGAGCATTGACTCGATCATGGGAGCTCAATCAGCACACTTCAACATATCAAATAATTCAGCATGCACTCAGGGGGAGCATGCCCCTTTTCCATTGATGTCAAGGGGAGGAATAATGTGGTCTGGTTGTTGCCATCAAGTCCAAAGGGAAAGATTGTTGGCATTGTGATGTATGTGTTGTACTTGATGGTGCCCCATTTGTAGTAGAAAAACTCACGTGTATATGGTAACTAGATGAATCTACAGAAGAGATATTATATGTGCAGAATGCATGACAATAGTGTTTACAAATATGATGAAATGCAGGGAAGCTTCAGGGAATCAGTTCATAAGGAACCACACTCAGATGAAAGATCACAGTATAGCAGGTAAACAACAAAGAATTACAGATCAGTCTTCACATAATGAAGAAAAAGGTGCATACGCAGGTTCACCTTGACCAAGCTACGCATACACATAGGTTAACAGAAAAAAAAGCATGTACAACTTACACATGCATTTTCATATAAGGAAAAGTGTGTATACCTTGGAAAACTATGTGCTCGAGGTATTGACCCTAGGTATTTGGTCGAAGTTATTGGTCCTAAGTGGTTTTTGTCCCTTGTATTGAGAAAGGCCTAAAACTATAAAAGGAGGAGAAGATCAGAAGGCCAAAGTATGCAAGTATTGAATATCTAATGAAGTGTGAGATCTAATATGCAGGTTATTGGCTTATGGTACTGTGCTTGATCTGAACCAAGGATGAACCTTAGCATTTAATGAAGGATAAGTTCTAATGATGTATCAAGATCTCAAGGCTTGAAGTGAATTATCTTTATGTGGTTTGATCTTGTATTTGAATAACTCGCGCATGTTGTAGTCTGTAAATATGATGATCTGGGTATGGTTGAAGTCTGGAATAGTTGTAATGTTTAAATCATCATTTACATATCTGTACATAGGTTTACTTTAGAAAAGAAGCATATACACGTTGGTTTTGTATATCATAGCAGCGCACACATCATAAATTTGATTTGTAGATCTCTACATCGGTTCTCCTTGGGAAAGCACGTATTCACATAGGTTTGATACATGGAAGTACCGCATACCTTATAAAATATGTTTTAGTTGCATCTGTTTGATGTTTTAGAGTTCTAGGTTCTGGCTTGGGTTCTGGTTACTGTATCTTGGTGACAACATTCTGAATGATCAGATTGATGGAGTGATTGATTGACTTCGTTGCGGTTGGTTCAAAACGAGATTGGTTGATGCAGATATATTTGATGATTGAATGATGTTGTTGATGGATACAATCTAATAATTTATGAAACGTGGTCCCTGGAAGAAATGAGAAGGTTGTAGCCTTCTATAGGTTGACACTTATGTACTAGTAATCATATCAGCTAGTATAAGAGCTAGGGGGTTGTAGCTCCCTTCTAGTAGAAGCTGGAGAATGAGAGGAGGTTGTATCCTTTTGCAGGTAAAAGCCTCCGTACTGGTAAAGACTACACTAGTATAAAAAGTGTAAACATAATTTTCTTATTATTAAAAGAACACAGAGTTGATTGTAGTTGGTTGTTGTCACCCACATTCGGTTTCCACCTTATATCTTGGTGTTCATGTGTGTTGCTTATGTGTGATGCTTTATTCTATTTTTACTACACTATCTAATGAATTCCTGATATACTTGTTAAATTTCAATGCATGATAATCAAAATATCTTTGCATAAATGCTGGTTGCATTAAGTACAATTGCATATATAAGCTAGTTCACTAAATTGAAGTAGCATATACAAATCAGTTTTGAAAAATTAAATTATTGATTTGATAGTACGGATTCACCCCCCCACCCCTTCTCAGTATTATTTCTAACACTGCCATTCCTTTAATCATTGTTATTGAAGTTTTCCCTGGAATTATTGTGATCATCATCATGCGATGTGTACCTCCTATTTGGACACTCCCTTGCATAGTGGCCAAACTTATTGCAAACAAAGCATATTCCCTTCCTTCCTCCCTTAGATCCATGCTTTCCATTGGAATGACCTTTAGAACTTGCATTATTTCTCCTTTTGGCATGAGCGGATAATGAAGTGGGGTTGCTTCTATTAAAAGGCATATATTGCTCCACCATTCTTGTATCTTCTTGAATTCATCTCGACATGAATTCTTCAAAGCCTAGAATTTGGTCATTGTTGGGTATAGTGGTTCCAAATATATACCACTCATGTAGGAGACCTCCAAGGGTAGTGATAATAAGTTCCCTATCACAAATGGATTCTCCAATCGAAAGTAGATCATTCTTGATCTCACTGATCCCTAAGAAGTAGGATTGAATATCCTCATCCTTGCCCTTCTTAATATCCTTCAACTTATTTTTGAGAAACATAAGTTTATTTGCATCACTAACCTTGAAGATTATTATCAATCTATTCTTGAACTCCTTGGAGGTGTTTAGATCATAAATACAGGCCACCAGATGCTTGTCAATGGAGTATCTAATAATCTTCTTCACTTTGAATTCACCCTTGGTGTACCTTTTATTTGAAGCAGTTGGTGTATTTGATGGAGACTCGAGGATTTTACCCTTCACATAATCCAACACTTCTTGTTCTTCTAATCTCAGATCAAGAGAAATTTTACATTTGTGATAGTCAAACATTTCATGGAATTTGTCTTCAGTTAGGAGGTGGACTGAGGAACCCATTCACCCTTTTGTCCTTTCCAACTGTCTTCGGTGATTTCTCTTACACTCTCTCTTGGGCTTTGCCTTCACCTCAACTCTCATTCCCTATTAATTTTTTTGGTAATGTTCTATGCTTAGATAAATTTACTTAAATTTTCGTGTTAGCCCAATATCGATGTCTAGATTAGCAATCAAATTAACATGATAGTAAAATGCAGATAAAACATTAAACATAAACAGTAGAAGACAAGCCAAGATAAGAGGACACAATATGTGGCACAAGCTAGGGACAAAATCCAATGTGGGGAAACCCTTGATCAATTCTTCCTATATTCTTCAATAGTTCAGCAAAGAGAGAGATAGTACAAATATAAAAAAATGATATTTATGACAACAGTCGAAAAGTCGTGACCAGAGAAGACAATGCTGGTCAAAGAGGAACAAATATGCTTTTAAAGATCATTCATATGGTATCAACTAGATATTCAGCAAACTAAGCCAATCATGGTCAAACCTTGACCCAAAACATCTCCTATAACTTGAATGTCTTCTTGTTTCACTAGCTATCACTGCTTCATGAAATAGGACACATTCAATAATAGATTTGCAGTTGTCATCATGATGATTGGTTAGGGCACCAAGCACTATATAAATAGTCTTCCAATAGTCATCAAAACATCCTATGACAACTCCTTGGTTATGTTGTTGATCTGGGCACATATATAAGCCCACAAATGCACATACACAATCCTTGACTATGGTGTTATGGCTTGCGGTCTAACACACAGTCTTCCTGTAGCATCCAAGTAGCATAAACCTTACTCCTTGTCCCTCCAACAAGACCCCAAAATATTTTTCCCTTAGCTTCTCTAACTTGGTTGTCCTACAATAAGAGAACAACTTCACATAGTGACAAAAGGATGCCCAAATAGTCCTACCTCTATGACAATGTTGTTACCTATAACAACCAGGAATTATCTTCTTCTTTCATGTCGTCAACACGATTCATTTAGTTGCATTAGTGTCTATCATTGGTTATGTATTAGGACTCCTCCTTAGAATGGATTAGACCTCTCTTAACTACGGTTAGGGCCTCCTTTAGTCAATGAATTAGGGCTACTTTCGACTACGTATTAAGGTTTCTTTAGGTGGTGTATTAGGGCTTCTTCAGGTAACATGTTAGGGCTTCTCCATTAACTACATATTAAGGCTTCTCCTTGACTACATATAAGGGAGTCTTGGATAACGGATTATGGCCTCCCTTAAGTGTGGATTAGAACTCTTCTTTAAGTGTATTACAGCCTTCCTTAAGTGCATATTAAGGCTTCCCTTGACCTACTGCTAGGGAACATTTACAACTGCGACTAGGTCTTATCCTTCAGCTGCGTATCAATCCTCCTTCACTAAGGCTAGATATCCCTTTTTTGACATTGTCTAAGATTCTCTAGATGACTACAACGAGATCTCTTAGATATCTGTTTCCACTACATCCTCCTTGTGAGAGGATAAACCCAAACGAGTGGAGAGGAGAGATCAAGAGTAATGTGTGTGCCAAATGACTTGAGACCTCCTCGATTTAAATGTAGTGATGAGGTTGAGTTAGGGGTTATTTGGTTGTTCGTCAACTTTGATAATTTTCCTCATCTCAATTTTAGGTATGGTTGTACAAAATTCATCCCTTTGGTTATTTAATCTGACATTAGACATTATTTTAGGCATTGCTTGAGTTTCATTCCTCATATTCAAAACATCGTCTCTAAATGAGCATTGTGGTTCAACTTTGAGTTCAAAATTTTTGAGAACCACATTGAGGAGATCCATAAAATGCTCCAAGTTACTACAACTTCCCAAGACAAGTGGAGCATTAAGAAGTAGAAGCACAACACATCCAAAGATAATGAGAAGCTCTTTTTTCACAAAATTTTTCTTTCCCTTTAGATTTCTTCAAAGGTAAAATTGTCCTACACGATGACTCCATAGTTGAACATAGTTCCATATAAACTCGAATATTTCCAATAAATAAATGATTAGTTCACATGTTTTCAAAAATTTTGGTACCAAAAAAGAAACAAAAGTTGGAACCCATTTGATAGTTGTGACCAAGTACAAACTACATTCCATTGACAACCATGCCTCATTAGAATATTCTCTTAATACCTTTGTTTCTGGCCTCACCATATCTAGCAAAAGTTGAATTACACATGTTTGTGTAGCACTATGTCCACACAAATTTAGGGGGAGCTTTTGTAAAAGTAATTTTTCTACAAGATCATTAAGGAGATACTTCAGCAAGAGCATTGCTAGCTATAAAAGCTTTGCACTTAAGGGCTCACTATATTTTGCACTTACCTTTTTAGATGGATCAAGCATCTTTTCAACAATCGTTTTTACAACTAAAGGATTAACATCATGCCCATTTTGACTATTTTGAAAAGCCTAGACAAACATAGGAAGAATCAAAATTTTCATAGAAGATACTACATCATCTTGGTTAATTCCTTGAACCATGATAAATTCGAAAAGTGCACCATAAGTTCCTTCTTCATTATAGGATTGTATCCTTCTTTATCATACCTTAGATACTTGAAAAGCCTCTAGATTCCTTTCACCTATTCTAGGATGATTCTTTGTTCACGATATATGTGGTATTGTATAGGGAGATTATTGTATAACAAATCTAGCATCAATTTAATAAAATTTGACACCATCAAAATTCCCTAAAAATGGGCATTTGGCATTTAGCTCATCGTAGGTTGTAAAACAAAATTATTTATTTCTATTGAGACTAAAGTATCACCACTACTTGTTACATATGGTATCCCAGTTGAATTCCTGACATTATCAAGCTTCTGCGGAAATGCAAGAACCATTATCTTATCTAGTGACCTCACAAGTTCCTTTATTATGGTTTCCCAACGTCTGACTTGATAATATCCACTAATCTTATAAAATGTTTTGGCTTATTTACTCCCATATATTCAGAAATAAATTCTACCTCTCCCTAGCATCGCATTGCTATAGGACCAAAATCATTTATGGTCATATACTCAAGGACGTGAGTTCCTTCATCCCAAACTCCCGAATCTTGTGTGATTATGTCATAACATTGATAATTTTTATCTTTTTCGCTTGCTTCATCATTGTTTTAACAATTTTTTTCCTTAAAATCCATGGTATCCAAGACAACTGCATCAATGCATATGTTTCTTTTGGAACATTGGGTTGAAAATCTCGATCAACCATATATTTAACCTCACCTATCTTCCCCATGGATGACTCAATATTTTCCTATTGATCAATGTCACCATTATCATTACCTTGTGTCAAAACCTCTATTCTATAATGTTGCAAGAATACATCTAGTGTTGTACCCAGATAGTTAGGGGGGCCTTTCATTTCCTTTTCACTATTATTGTTTAGTGGGTGAAATGGTGCTACATCCTTTGTGAGCAACTTATTTTGTAAGGACATCCCATCATCAACTCTAATTCCCCTTATACTGAACTCATCACATATTGATCAATTATTTGATTGGACTAATATCCTTAGATCGTTCATCTTTTTATTCAGACACTTCAACATTCACACTTTTTATTTTGTTTCAGATTTTCTTATAATTTGTTTAGAAGGCTTGGGCCTCTCATCTCAATTGAAAGTCATAGTTGTGCTTGTTAAGAAATCTAGGGCATTAGCATTATGCGATTTCTCTTCCATTATTGGCTGCTACTGAAAGATTTCTACTTGTTTATATTAAGATTTTCTTCACATTAGATTATTAGTGCTCTTCTTCATCGAACAGTAACCAATGAATGAAAATAAATACACAAGAGACACATCATGTAGGATATGGACCATGGCCAAACAAAACATTTTGACTTAGGTTGTTTTTTTCTGAGGCTGATAAACCACGTCAATGCTCATTTCGTTAAGACTACAACAAACTACACCACTTTATTTTCTTCATTGGTTATATCATTCATGGTCAACAGAAATTCATAGAGAAACATATTCTGTTTTGTGTCTCTGTTAGCTTCATACATGGCTATGTGGCTGAAACCTATTTTTATTGAAGGACAACATGGCAGTGGGGATTCTAGAATTTTAGCAAAATGGGTGTTACTATGAGACTCGTCCTCAGATGGAATTTTCTTATTTTATTCTTTGTAAGTGATAATGTGAGATAATGATTCCTTAGTTTGGCATGCCTCATCTATATATTTTGTGAACCGACTCTCTCAAGGTCACAACTCTTCGTTGACTACTTTTGTATTTCAGGTTTTGTCAATGGATATGAGCTGCCACAGAGGGGTATGATCACAAGATTTCTCAGTTGGAGAAGTTCTTATTTTTCTTCATTATTATTATTGTATAGATCTTGTTCATAGAATTTTCTGATTTGAAAGTTTCTCTATTCTGGTTCATTTTTATGAAACCGGCTCACAAAAAGATAGAAAAGACAGATTAATGCCTTACAAATAAGCATCTTCGAGGGGGAAACCTCCTTTACATTACACAAATGAAAAATTCTTGGATGATACAAATGACAAGACCTACTTTCTATATATAGGAGTCTAAGGGGTCGTAATATAATTAGGGCTGACATAACAATACTAATTTAAGGTCAGAGTAATAACAATAGTGGGATTCTATGGGGCACAATAATATCAATATGGGGACTACATGGGCAAAAAAATATAATAAGGGGGTTGTACTAATAAAAATAAGGGGTTACACTAGTAGTATAGGGACCTAACATGCCCCTCTCCTTCAAAATGTGTTGTCCTCAATGCTTGAGTATTTCTTGATGCTTCTGTATAAATTCTTGTTCTCTGATGTTGAATCTTCAGTGGGTAAGTTCTTCCACTTAATGAAATACTTTGAAATTGATCTATTTAATAGCTTTTGATTTCTCAGTTCTGTGACCGCTTCAGGTTCCAATATGATTTTTCCTTCCTTGTCAAGTTCTCGCAAAACTGTTTGAACTGGGCCCTTCTGCAACTTTTGAATGACTTCCCACTCCATTGGGCATATGGATATATGTAAGGCCTGGTGTTTGGAGGAACACTTCATGGAATCAAATAAATATCATGATCATGATCAAAAATAGGTGGAAGGCTTTTGGGAGTCTCAAATACCTTGGAATGATTGTCCAAACCAATTTGGAGATATGGAGAAGTACATGATTTCGATGTGGGATCCTCTAGTGAACATAATTGTGCAATTACACCTCGTTCTTCTTTAATTAGAAGCTTTGTCATGTTGTTAGAGTTGATTATATTTCGATGTTTTCATTCGATACCCATCAATTGAACTTCCTTTCCTTCCCATAAGAATTCAAGAAAATTTCTTCAAAATTAAAAGTTATCGTACCCAAAGATTGTAGCCATTTAACTCCTAATAAAACGTTAGCACCACCCATGGGAATGGAAAGTATCAGGCTATTCAATACATATTCTCCCATGGGTAGCTTGATATTATGGCACTTTCCAGGCAATTGATGGTTCCTCCACTTGAAACTATCACTTGACACTCCGGCATTTGATATGGGACAAATGACAAGACATCCTTTCTATATATAGGAGTCTAAGGGGTAATAATATAATCATAGCCAACATAATAATAATAATGTAAGGGCACAAGAATAACATTAGTGGGATTCTATGGGGCACAGTAATAACAATATGGGGACTACATGGGCACAACAATATAATAAGCGGGTTGTACTAATAAAAATAAGGGGTTACAATAGAAGTATAGGGACCTAACATTCGTTATATCAAACTATAGTAAATCTTAGAATAATTCCACAATTGAAGAAATTCTCGAATGATGGGACTCGTTAGTACTATAGTGATTGTTTTTCTTATTGATAGAGAAGAGTTGTGGAATTCCATGGTATCTACACGCTCTCTAGGGGTATTAGTAGACCTCCATTCTCTATCGATGTGGATTTTTCTACGCCTATTACAGTTTTGAGGATTTCTATCCATCTTCGCTCTCACGTTTCCAAATTTGCATTATTTTCGTCTCGTATTTTGGTTCTCTAGTTTTCTCTGATTGTTGCTATATCTTATCATATGATATTATTTCATATAAGTCGATTGTTTCTATTATCAACCACTATTTGGTGAGTTATCTTCATGTTGGTCTTTCCTAACATTCGAATTTATTCATTCCATCCTTGTAGGTTATATGTAGAAGTGGCTGAAAGTTTGGCTCCATACTTGAAAGGAGAAGGGGTTGGCTTACAGTCTTCTATATGAAAGTGGTGTAGAAGATCACATATATACTTCGACTAGGAAAGGGAAATACTTTCATTGGATTCCAAGACTTGAAGACCAAGAAAATAATCCAAGTGTCCTAAGTGTGTCATTTCCATTCCTTTTAAGGTTGGACTTCACATGGTTTATAAGGTGATAGTCACTACCAGTAAGGATAAGATCATCAACATAAAGAACAAGAACGATAAGAGACTTACCCACTTTATTGTTATAGAAAGTATTGTGAGAATGACACCTAGAAAAGCTAGTATCTAAAATAAAGTTAACCATTTTGGCATACCAAGCCTGAGGGGCTTGCTTGAGACCATAAAGGGATTTCTTAAGATGAAACTAGAGTATGTTTGTATAAAGCTAGGATTTTGTTCCAAATAGATTTCTTAACGCAAGTCCCGATGCAAGAACGCGGGTTTAGGATCCATCTAACTTCCCATTTGAAAGAGGTAGAAAGGAAATGAAAAAGGTGGACAAGTCTTCATTTTGGTAACAGTGGAGAAGGTTTCAGTATAGTCAATGAATTCAACTTTTGAAAAAACCCTAGCAACAAGATGAGATTTATGTTTATCAACATTTCCATATGGTCTAAACTTGGTTCTGTAAACCAATTTTCATCTAAAAAGTTGTTGTCCCTTTGGAAGAGGAATAAGGTCCCATGTATCGTTCGCCAATGATAAATGATATTCTTCATTCATTCCATCCCAATATGGACGGCCTCAAGCTTCTACAAAGGTGTCAAGATCATAATATACTGAAGCTTGATCTAGTAAATAAGATTTTCTATCAAACTAAGAATGTGTATGATGTTGATTTGTAGGATCTCCTGCAAGAACACTTGCTATATCCCGAGTAGTGCAGACCCATTTCAGAAGTTGACGATATGAAGGAGGATCCTTAGAAAATGGGGGAGGATTGTCATCCTCGTTGTCATCATTTGAGGAAGGAATATTTTGAGAAGTAGAAGGGATATAGAGAGGTCGCACATCCACTGAACTAGGCTTGGAGGCTGATAAACTTTCAACAAACTTTACATCTCTTCTAATGAAAACATTTTTGGATTCAGGTTGAAGAAGTCTATATCCTTTGAAATCTTTAGAATATCCAACAAAAATACATTTTTCATTCTTACATTTTAATCCTTTATGTTTCTAATCTGGAACATGGGCCCATGCTTCACTTCCAAAAACACGAAAGTGACTTACATCTAGTTTAATTGAGCTCCATGCTTCTTCTAGAGTGTGTTGGCATTATGACACAGGTGTTGTCCTTGATGGCAACTCACTCAAATGACAGATCATATTTTAGGCTCTCAGAATGAAAGAAAAAGTGATATATGCACGTTCCTCTTAACCAAGTCACATATACACATGGGTTCAATGATCAAAAGGCATGTATATGTATGCACGCACTTTCATGCATGGAAAAGAACGTACAAATGGGAAAAATTCTTTTTAGTCCATGGTATTTAGTCCTTAGTATTTGGACCTATGGCGTTGGTCCATGGTGTCTCGTCCGACGTGTTGAACCCAGGTATTGGGTCCAAAGTATTGGTTCTAAGTGGTTTTGGACTGTAGTATTGAGTAAGGCCTAAGATTATAAAAGGGGAAGGAGATCATTAGGAAAAGTGATTCACTTGAGTATTGAATATCATATGAAGATCAAAATCTAGAATACTGGTCAATGGGTTATGATGCATAGCTAGATCTAAACCAAGGAGGACCCTGAGCACTAGAAGAAGGATAAGTTTTATTGAAGGATCAAGATCTTAAGGCTTGAAGAGAAGCGTCTTCGTGTGATTTTTGATCTGTTATATTTTGTGCATGACTTGATCTATAAATTTGATAATCTGGGTATAACTGATGTTTGAATATTTGAAAAGGGTAAATTACCTTTTATAGATCTGTACGTAGGTTCTACATTGTAAAGGCGTGTATACACACAGGGTAGGTAATTCAAAGAAGTGTATACGCATGTTTGCCTTAATACAGAAGCATATACAAGCAGGTTTCACATATTGAAGTAGCGTACATCTAACAAAATATCTTTTAGCTACTTCTGCTTATTTTTGCAGTGTTCGGGGTTGAGAATTGGTGTCTGGTTACTATTACTATTTTCTGGTTACAACATTGAGAGAAGTGATTGTTTGAATCAGTTTTTGGTTGTTGAAAAGGAGATTGGTTGATGCAGATATATTTGATGTTTGATTGATGTCATTGATGGATCCAGTCTGAAAATTTATGAAACATGGTCCCTCGAATTAAAGAGAAGGTTGTAACCTTTTTTAGGTTAGCACCTACGTACTAGTACATCAGCTAGTACAAGACCTAAAGGGGTTGTAGCTCCCTTCCAGGAGAAGCTGGAGAACGAGAGAAGGTTGTATTCTTCTGTAGGTAGAAGCCTGCATATTGGTATAAGACTACACCAGTATAGATATATTTTAAAAATAAGTTTCTTATTAAAGGAAGATAAAGGCGAATTACAACAGGTGGTTTTCACCCACATTGGGTTTCCACCTTGTATCTTGTGTTTATGTGCATGATGATCTGTTCTATTTTACTGCACTCATTTACTATTCTTAAGTTTAATGAAGTTTTGAAGCATTGATTAAAGATCAAAATTTAATGAATCATAACTTTAGTGATATACGTTGGTTGCTTTAGACACAGTTGTGTATATACGCAGTTTCCCATAACTGAAGTAACATATACAAATCTGATTTTGAAATGAAATTAATTTATTTTATAACACTGCTTCACCCCCCCCTCTTCGTATTATTTCCAACAATTGATATCAGAGCTAGGTCCTTCAGAAGAAGCTTGATCGCTTGTAGGAAGATGTATCATCATGAGAAACTACAAAAAAGAGGCATCTATCAAGCCACCAATCTTTGATGGGAGCAACTTCGTCTATTGGAAGGTAAGAATCACAACCTATATTCAATATCTTCGTACAGAAATTTGGAATATCATGGAAACAGGATACACATTTCCATCAGCAGCTCCTACAGATATGGCTAGTAAGAAATAGTATGAAACAAATGCAAAGGCTATCAATAATCCATTAGGGAGTTTATCTCAATCAGAATCCATCAAGGTTATGCAGCTCATAACCGCAAAATAAATATGGGACAAGATTGTTCTGAGTTATGAAGAAGACGATAAGGTAAAATGTACAAAAATACAAACTCTCAGAATTCAATATGAAAAGCTAAGAATGCACAATGATGAAAGTGTGGCTAATTATTTCTTAGGTATAGATGAGATTATTAATCGTATGAAAAACTTGGCTGAAGAAATAAAAGAAGTTACTTTGGTTGAAAAAGTGCTAAGATCCTTGTCTTCTAAGTCTGAATCAAAATTTTCTGCCATAGAAGAAAAGTAGGATCTACAGAGAATTACCATGTCATATTTGCATGGAATCCTAACTGCTTTTGAAATGAGAAAAGGGGGACCATCAGACAGGAGAGAAGCTGCATTCAAAGCTTTAGGAAAAGGAGATTAGAATGAGTGAGGACATATGTTGGAAGGAGAGGAAGAATCAAACTTTGTCAAGAACCGTCAACAAGGTTGTGGAAGTTTCAGAGGTAAGCTACCTTTCAAATGCTTTGTTTGTGGAAGAGTCGGCCACTATGTAGCCAAGTGTCCTCATAAAGACAAGCTTGAAAAAGGTAAGGAACCATTTAGATCGAACATAAAACATAATGTAAGTAAGAAGATCTATTATACTCATGAAGACAGTGATGGATTTTCAATTAGTGATGAAGATGAGCAATGTAATGATTATAGACTTTTGAGGGCTTTTGAAGATGATGATTTCTTGGATGCTATAGATGAAGATGATCTCTATGAAGAAATTGTCTGCATTATAGCACAACTTTGGAGCTATGACAAAGTTGTTTGTTGGGTGATCAAGTTGTTTATTAATTAAACAGTCGAGTACCACATTAAATTGTCAACCCGGGAAAGTCCTTTTGTTTCAAAGGTGACCTCGTACTGTATGCACTCAATTCTAAAAGCATTAAATGCTGTAGTATAAACAAATCTACTTTCTATCAAGCCCTTACTCTGTGTTACAGCAGCTATGATCTATTGCAGAAATAAAATGAAAGCAATTATCTAATGGTAACAAATCTGCAGAAAGAAATGATAGTTGTTTTGTAACAGCGGACCAGGACCCTGTCCTCAGAATAAGGATGTTTAGCACCTGCCTCTGTAGCCAATTTGCCAATACACACTGAAAATCCTAATCACCGGTGACACACTCTTAAACAGTGCCAATTGATTAAGAAAACAGAGAATCAGCAAAAGGAAATATCAGAAGCAAGGCTAGAAATACACAGAAACCACAGACACTTAACAGAAAAGAAATGGGTGAATCTTGTGAAGAAGGTGGGCCCTGTCCCTCTCACAAGATTCCCCGAAACACAGATGCTAAGTTGAAATGATCATAACAGTGCTTTATTCATATGCCAAAATGTCCAATTACAATAAAGATTCAGACTTGCTCTGCACTACAATACTTCCGTTATAACTCGCTAACTCTCAATTGTAGATGTCTCCTCTTTATAGAGGAGACATCTATTACAATAGATTGTCATTATTCATTCGGTTTGACCCTTTTGTACAAAAATACGAAATCAATTCGTGTTACAGCATGATGTTACAACAGTGTGCAAAATTTGTCATCCTTCGTTAGGCAGATCCTTCTACTGTTTCAAAACTGGTATACCTCGTCCATCTCCTTGATATATTTGTACTATCATTGGCTGTTTCATCATTGTTTTCGATTTGCTAAATCTCAACTGTTCCCTTGAAGTTCTTGTGTTGTTCCTGGTGTTCCAGCATCTGCGACTATGTTTTCCTGATCGTGTTGTGTCAGCATCTACCAAGTATAGTTCTGCCAGCTTCAGACGGTTACTGCCTCTCTAGACAATTGTTGTTTCACCCATTGTGAAATGAGGTTTTACCCGCTTTAGTCAGTTTCTGTTTCTGGTGTTGCAGCAACTGCACAGTTGCTGTTTCTGGTGTTGCAGCAACTGTGAATTATAATTCTATGGACTTTGAATAGTTTCAACAATTGTAAGCGACTTAGTCAACTTCCAAATATTAATTATAAAGATGACATGAATATGTGTTCAATAATTAAACATATAACAATGAGGAGAGTTACTTCATACCTTGGAATAATGAGGTCAAAATGTTATCAAAGGTTTCAACTTATGGGCTAAAGAGGGTAACATCATGATAAAATATAAGGTCAAAAGTAGACAATATGGAGTCCTAACATCCCCCCAACTGAAAGGGTTGCATGTCCTCATGCAACATTTACTCTGAATCTGAGTCGAAATACTGGGATGAACAGTGTAAGTTGCTGATACAGTAGCTAAAGAAGGTGTTATCAGACCTACTTCTGAATCCATAAACACTCTGTAATTGTTGCCATACTGCCACCTCCTCCTTTTTGGTCAGTTTGTAATGAGCCTCATATTGTTGACCAGGTAACCACAAGAGAGGGAAATGAAACCGGTAACCAATCCACCTTTCAGCACACTGTTCCATACATTTGACATAATAAGGTATGCCTGAAATTGCTACCTAAAGATTGAGGGGATTGTAAGGATGATATTCCTGTCTCTCTTTCGAACAATGCTCCCAAGATAAATTGTTTGCTTTGATGGCCAACGCCCCTTTTGTTTTTACATAATGTTGGTAGTCCTGCAAGACTGTTGCCTGTAGTTTCCTCATGTGATCAACCATCTCTGGATTACTTAGATTTTTTTGATGATGTGCAATGAAGGTGCTGCATTCTGTGGTTCATTTCGAATCCAGAGAAGGCAATTTTGCTCGTTATGCGTTGCTGACATATAGGCATTTTTCCAAGTAAGTTGATTGGCTAGAAAAAAGATGAAGGCTCTTTGCTGGATATCACCAACAATAGGGAGTATATTCATCACTCTATCTTCAGGCATGGCCTCATTGTGAAGATAGAGTTCACAGAGAAAATTTTGATCATTATTTGGTGCTTCTTTGAATATTTCAATAAATTCATCAGGTGTATCAACTTGGTAGGATCTTCCATCTCTGATTGCCTTTATTTGCAAGAATGCTAAGCGTTCTCTCAAAAATACTGCATACTTGAAAGAGGGTTTTCTTGTATCCAGTACCCTCTGGACCAAATTGAAGATGTGGGATAGCCTAGATTTTAATTCCTTATTTTCTTTATGTTGAACTCGAGACTGTTCAAGTGCATCGCAATTTCTGTATGCATAGCTAAACCAGGTTGACTTTTGCTGTTGGAATGCCTTCCCTTGTGAAAGCTCATATTATGTTCTCCATGTGTCCTTTAGTTTTTGAAAACTAGAGGTCTCAGTCTGAGCATTGCTGACACAGGGAGGTTCAGTCTGTGCATAGGCATCAGAAAAAGATTTATGTTCTGTACTAGTTTGGGTGGCCCGGGGTGGTTCTATGTCTTCCTCTACAATTCTTGAAAAACCTGCTGGTTCTTGTGTAACAACATGTTGCTCTATTTCTTCTTTTACAACTCTTGGAGAACCTGCTGGTTCTTGTGTGACAACAGGTTGTTCTATTTCTTCTTCTGCAAATCCTACTAGTTCTTGTGTAACAGTAGGTTGTTCTATGTCTTCTTCTGCAACTCCTGCTAGTTCTTGTGTAACACCGGGTTGTTCTATTTCTTCTTCTACAACTCTTACTGGTTCTTGTGTAACATTAGGTTGTTATGTTTTGATTACGGCAGCAGACGGTTGTGGATTAGGTTCAGTCATTGGAACCTGGACTATTTTATATCCTGCTCGAGTGTAAAGCTCACCACACTCGCTACACATATATTCATTATATTGACTCTTTTTTGTTACATACGCTACCCGTGCTAGGATGTGGAGATTGTATTCATTCTGATAGGCTTCCTTAACCGTCATTATCTCCTGCTGATAATCCTTAATTTCGGATTTTAGAAATTCAATTTCTTCCTGCATGGAGGCTATGGTAGGTGGAGCTTCTGTATCTGCATGTTCTAATGGAGGAGAGGATCGTTGTTCCACATCCACTTGGTCATTTGCATCCGCAACAGGTGGTTCTTGTGTGTCACCTGTTGGGTCAGTGGCTGGTTCTTTTGTAACAGCCACTCGCCCAATATTACCTTGGGTGTCTGTTTTAGATTTTTCAGCAGCTGGTTCTTGTGTAACAGCTGCCTTAGAAGGTAATGTCACAAAACTGTCAACGCTCTGCATCTCAGCCCCAGAGGGTGAGGAAAGGGAATGCTCAGGAATGGTTGGTGTGTGGGATCTTAGGGTGATGGGTGGAGAAGTGGGGATAATGGCGCTAGTGGGTTTAACTGCTACAGACGACCGTGTTTTTCGCCTTGGTAAAGAAGCAGGAAATTAAGTAATTTTTCTTTTACGGCCACTTTCCTTCAGAATGGGGTAACTATCACGAATAGCAGTTGCTTTGACTGAAGCCCTGATTCTTCTTCTTTTTTGTGGATTTTAAGTTTTCTGCTGCTTTTTTCTTTTAAGAAAGATGATGGGGGTGTTATCCTCAGAGTCATCGGTGGA
>APFE030807856.1:29621-53228 GCA_000404065.3 Pinus taeda
CCCTTCCTTCCGCTCTGTTATCCTCCATTGGTCTTTTTCCTGAATCGCTTGCTCTATCTTCAATATCTTCTGTTTCTTCAGGTTCTTCTACCGGTTCCTCAACGTGCTTTGGTGTTTCCAGCTTCCTTTCAGGTCCTAGTACTTCCTCCGTCTGGTGATCTGTTTGGGAGGAATGCTGGATCTGAGGTCTTCGGGAACTTGTTCTCTGGGATGTCTCGGCCTTTGAAATGATCTCGTCAATGAAAGTTTTTCTTCCTCCTCCTGTTCCCTTGCCGCCTGTAAAGTTAGCTTTTCCGCGTCCTCTCATGCACCTGTTATTCTAAGGGAAAATCATTAATGCCTTTAAAATCTCTAGTCGCCTTCCCCGACAACGGCGCCAAAATGTCGGCTACTCGAATTGTTTATTAATTAAACAGTCGAGTACCACATTAAATTGTCAACCCAGGAAAGTCCTTTTGTTTCAAAGGTGACCTCGTACTGTATGCACTCAATTCTAAAAGCATTAAAGGCTGTAGTATAAACAAATCTATTTTCTATCAAACCCTTACTCTGTGTTACAACAGCTATGATCTGTTGTAGAAATGAAATGAAAGCAATTAACTAATGGTAACAAATCTGCAGAAAGAAATGATGGTTGTTTTGTAACAGAGGACCAGGACCCTGTCCTCAGAATAAGGATGTTCAGCACCTGCCTCTGTAACCAATTTTCCAATGCACACTGAAAATCCTAATCACCGGTGACACACTCTTTCACAACGCCAATCGATTAAGAAAACAGAGTATCAGCAAAAAGGAAATATCGGAAGCAAGGCTAGAAATACACAGAAATCACACACACACTTAACAGAAAAGAAATGAGTGAATCTTGTGAAGAAGGTGGGCCCTGTCCCTCTCACAAGATTCCCCGGAACACAAATGCTAAGTTGAAATGCTCATAACAGTGCTTTATTCATCTGCCAAAATGTCCAATTACAATAAGGATTCAAACTTGCTCTGCACTACAATACTTCTGTTACAACTAGCTAGTCCTTAACTGTAGATGTCTCCTCTTTATAGAGGAGACATCTATTACAATAGATTGTCATTATTCATTCATTTTGACCCTTTTGTACAAAAATAGGAAATCAATTCCTGTTACAGCATGCTGTTACAACAGTGTGTAACTTTGTCATCCTTCATTAGTCGGATCCTTCTGTTGTTGCAAAACTGGTATACCTCGTCCTTCTCCTTGAGATCCTCGTACTATCCTTGGTTGTTTCGTCATTGTTGTCGATTTGGTAAATCTCAACTGTTGCCTTGAAGTTCTCGTGCTGTTCCTGGTGTTCCAGCATCTGCGACTGTGTTTTGCTGATCGTGTTGTGTCAGCATCTGCCAAGTATAGTTTTGCCAGCTTCAGACAGTTACTGCTCCGCTAGACAATTGCTGTTTCACCCATTGCAAAATGAGGTTTTACCCGCTTTAGTCAGTTGCTGTTTCTGGTGTTGCAGCAACTGCACAGTTGCTGTTTCTAGTGTTTCAGCAACTGTGAATTATAATTCTGTGGACTTTGAATAGTTTCAACAATTGTCGGCGACTTAGTCAACTTCCAAAGATTAGTTATAAAGATAACATGAATATGTGTTGAATAATTAAACATATAGCAATAAGGAGAGTTACTTCATACCTTGGAATAATGAGGTCAAAATGTTATCAAGGGTTTCAACTTATGGGCTAAAGAGAGTAACATCATGACAAAATATAAGGTCAAAAGTAAACAATATGGAGTCCTAACATTCACTATCTTGCATGTTGTCAACCTGAATATTTGTTTCTCCTTCCTTATTAGCAGAATTGCTAATAACTTGAGCCCAAGTTTTGGAAACTTTGATGGAATCTCCTTTAGTTTCTTCTCTTGCTTTCTCTTCATAATTATTTATTTGAACAATAACTCAAATTCACAATAAAAAACTAACTTCTAAAAATTTCTTATCATATTCTCCACTAAATAAACATTCTAAAATTTAATATTAAATATCTAAAACATACTAAATATATTTACACATTATATATTTAACAATATTTATTCAAATTTTAATAAAATATTTCTTCAACTACCATATTATCCCTCTCACATTTTCATCATATTCTCTACCTACAGAAACATTGGAGAACTTAATATTAAATATCTAAAACAAACGTAATATATTTAGTAATATTTACTCAAAAATCTTAATAAAATATTTCTTCAGTTACATCATTATCCCTTTCATATTAATAGCTTTCCCTCTTATTTTTTTCCATATAATTTAAAACCAAACTTTAATATTTATTGGTAGTCACTGAATTGGTGACAACGAAATGTTCATAAGTCTTTTTCCAAGTGAGATCACTCAAAAATTTTAATAAAACATTTCTTCAATTACATCATTATCCCTTTCATATTAATAACTTTCCCTCTTATTTTTTTTTCCATATAATTTAAAACCAAACTTTAATACTTATTGGTAGTCACTAAATTGGTGACAACAAAATGTTCCCAAGTCTTTCGCCAAGTTTAATTCTCTCACAATTTGCTCAATATGCTCTCCACCCGAAGAGAGAGAGAGAAAAAAATCAAATAAAAAAATACATAAAATTATAATTATAAGATATAAATAATAATTTAGTATTTATATGTAAAGTTAATATAAATAACAATTAGTATTTATATGTAAGTTTGTAACAAATGTACAGCAAGTACATAATTATATATAATATATATTTATTATTTTTTATTTTATTAAAACTATAATTTTTTCTAAAAGAGTAAATTAGATAACAAAAAATGAAATTTTGTAAATATATACTTTACAAAACTAACTTACCAAAAAACAAAATTTGCATGTCATATTATAATGGATAAATACTACAATCTTTCATAATTATGTAATGTCATTTTATTTACCTCTAAGGAACAGGAGAGGGTTTAATTCAACTATTGGTTTTTAAATCTTCTAGTCTTAATTTACATCTTTTATTAGTACATAAGTCGTCATTTTTATTGAGATCACAGAAAACATGAAAATGTGTTGTTGAACAAAACCCTTCCTCTGCATTCATAATTCTTTTCATATGAATTTCTAATGTTTTGTCCCTTGGAGAGAAGTCTTTCTAATGCTGAACAAGGAGGGAGTCTTCCAAAACAATGAGAGAAGCTACCTGATTTTCTTTGGCTAACTGAATCCTTAATAGAAGACATAAGCTTCAACTTGATTATTTGTCATACATCATAAATCCCATGAATACTCTACAACTTTAACTTCCTTAACACTATAAAGCAGAGCATCCCTCTTCTCTAATAACTTTTATTATTAAATCTATATTTTTAAAATAAAACATATTTAACCTAAAATTTAATATAACATATTATTAAATATATATATTTTAAAATAAAATATATTATATTTTATAAATATAAATATGCTCTCGAATTTCATTAGACATTTCCACTAAAACATGGAATTTGCTATGATATAATATTTTAAAGGAAAATATAGCATATTTTAAAGGAAAATAATTGATGGATGGGTGAGATTGGGCAATTGATAAGTGGAGGCTAATGTCGTCGATATACCTGCGTCGAACTGTTCCTAAAAATAAATAGGAATTGGAGTCGTTATGAACCCGAATAGTCAGAAGACTACCCTTGTGTGACTTACGGACTTGCACTTTAAACATGTGATTTGAGTCACTATTAAAACCAGACTGAGAATGAGTCTTTATACCAAACTCTAGCAACCAGGATGGGAAAATTGAAGGAGACTCCAGATGGATTTACTGATTTGAGGTCAACAACATAATAAACAACCACAAACTCAAAGGAGGGACCAAACAAGGTATCATGCATGAAACATACGAAGAATATTTGTGACCTACACTTAAACCTTAATGACTCTGTGAAAATTTTCTTACCACAATGATGTAGTATGGACACAACCTATTGTTGAAACATACATTATTACCCTTTCCTATTGCTCCAATGGAGATGAACAATGAGATATTAGAGAAATGAATGATTTCCCTTACCCTATAATAAACATTTTCCCGTGTCCAAAACCACTACAATTTCATGAATGGACATAAGCGAATAAGAAAACGAAGCAAGACACAAATAATCGGAGTGAAACCAGAACTCTAACAAGACAGAAGTCGCCACCCTGGGTGTTCATATATGATAAGGTGTAGAATAACTACCAAGTGACTATTTATATGAAATGTAAAACCCTGGTGAAGGAAGGTACCTGAAGCCTCCGTGTGCATTTTTTCTCTCTGAGAATATTCATCCCAATACCCTATATGATGGAGGCATTAATGCTACATGATCTGTTGTCAGATGGCATCCAAGTCTCGTCCAATCTCCCTAACCCTTGCATCGCCTCCATCCCTGCGACGATACAACAAATGAAATGTTGAGTCGTATTGAAAAAGCCAAATTCACTGCCTTCCATCGATGCAAAACTAATGCCTTCACCCTTACATTCTACGGTCATATTGTGCGAAATTACTCGTCGACACACATAGTTTGTAATAGGCCAAGTGGAGGTTGTGGCTCACCCTCCAAACACTGCCTCCAACTTGGACAAACGTGCCCTTTGCATGCCAATCACGACCGGAGGGGAGGGACAGTTGCCTGAGTCTATCATTTGTTCAATTCCAACGAGTGATTTTCGAGATCACACCCCCATCAGGGGATTCATTTTTTATCATCAGCTTTTACACGATGATCATCTATGTTCATTTAATTTTTCTTTAGCTAGTTTTTAATAACATTTTGTATTATATATGTATTTATAGTTTTGGACCTATCCAAGTGAAAACTATTGAATTGTAACTTTCTTTTTTGATACCATATGAAATTGGATGGGTTGATGGTTGACAACAAAAACAAAGATGAGAGCGTTTGATGTGTATTCCATCTACACAATATCACATTAATATGTTTTGCAATTGAAATTTTCACTATAATTTTTTAGGAAAATAAATTTGTTATTTATGGGATTTCAAAATGGAAACAAATCAAAACTTTTTGAATGAAAGAAGGTATAAAACTAAATCTTTTTTTATGGAAATTGAGTTTGTGAAACTTTTAACTCATCCCCTAGGTCCCTTGTAGTTTGCGTTTATAGCATCAACCATCCTTCCCATTTCTATATATATTTACCAATTGCTAATGATTGAATCTCCTCCACCATTGGATCCACCTCCATATCCACTATTCCAAACAACAATCCTTACTATGATGTATTCATAAACCATCATCATCTTGATATCTCCACCATCGCCTTCTTTAATGTGGATTGAAGGTATGTTTAGATAAACATGAATCACAATAGGGATACTATTTAACTTCTAAAATAGAAGGTGTTATTTCAGCAACCTCTGTCCACGTAGCTATTTTCTACCAGATTTGCTGAATCAAACTAGCTTCTAAATGAGCTCATATCGATGTTGGAGTCAAATGCACCATAATTCTAGTGTTTTACCATGTGAAGCTTGTTGAAGTTTGGTGGGTGTGGGGCATAGATGGAGTATATTCTCAATACCTATAGAAACTTGAAGAGAAGATGATGTATGACTGCGAAACTCATGAAGAGATGTCATTATACAACTCCATTATTATAGAAAATTGGAGAAATGATCTTTCTATGGTTGTCAAAATAAGTGATTTGAAGCTAGAGATAGATGTCTATTTGAGTTGGGCAAGATGGTTTTCATTAAATTGAAAAGTGGGTATCATTAGATAAAGATTAGAGAAGAAGATGAGTGGAAGAAAGCACTCAAGACAAGAAAGGACTTTATAAATGGTTGATTATGCCACTTGGTTTGAAAAATATACCAAGAACCATTATGAGATTGATGATTAATACATTGGAACCATTTCTAAGTAAATTTGTGGATGTTTACCTTGATGACATTTTAACCTTTTGTAAGACAACAAAGGAACATTCCAAGCATTTACAACAAGCATTAGAGATATTGAAGAGGGAAATTTGTTGATTAACTTGAATAAATAAACCTTCATAGAAGAAGAGTTAGCATACTTGGGGTTTGTGGGTTCCTAAGAAGGTTTCATGATGGATATGGAAAAGTTAAGAGTAGTAGCTGAATGGCTCGTTCCTAAAATAATTTTTGACAATAGAAGTTTCCATAAATTTGAAAGTTTCTATAGGAAGTTCACTTGAAATTTTAGTGGTATATGTGTACCACTCATTGAGTATATGAAGAAAAGAAGATTTCAGTGAAAAACAATTGCAAGAAAAAGACATTTGACATCTTGAAGAAGAAGGTTACCAAACAACTAGTATTCACCTTACCATATTTCAACAATTTTTTTTTAGGTGGATTGGGATGTGGGTGGATTAGTAGTTGGAATAGTATTGAGTCAAGAAGGTAAGTCTATTGCTTTCTTTAGTAAGAAGTTAAATGAAGCAAAAATAAAGTACTATGTTTATGATCGTGAATTTTATCCATAATTTAAGCACAATAAAAGTGGAGATATTATATTTTACCTAAGGAATTTGTGGTATAGAGTGACAAGCAAGCACTACCAATATATTAATCTTTAAGGAGAGTTGAATTAGGGACATATGAAGTGGGTGGATGTAACAACCCTGGTTAAAAACTCATGTAAAAAAATATAAGACCAAGGTCATGGGACACGTATTCCAAGCTGAATGGTGGGAAAAACATCCTAGTGGGTGTTCATTTCGGTTATTATGGCTAAAGGAAAATTGCAAAGGCTTTGGAAAGGCAAGAGGTATTAATTGACATTTTATTGATGAAAATAATGGAAATTAGGAGGAAGGTGAAAGGTCATAGGTTGCATGTGAGGAGGAAATTGAAGGAAAATAATGGAAAATGAAGAAAAGAGAGGCCTCATTAATAAAAAGGCTTTTAAGGATCAGTTGGTAACCTTTTGTGATTTCAATTTTGGAGCTCTCTCTCTATTATTTCTCTCTCATACTCTTGGACACTTAGAGTTTTCTTGGAGCACTTCAACATTGGATCAAGAAAAGCAAAGAAGGCAAAGTAAAGCAAGGATCAAGCAAGATAGAGTAGGATCTAGCAGCTACATCAGGGTTATTTGTAGGTATCGATTTGAATGTGTGATTTCCTTACTAGTTTTGGCATGCATGTTTATGCATGCGTGTTTTTGGTTCTCTTGTTGTCAATGGCATGGGTTTTGCCAGGTGTGACTATGTTTTTCAGCCTAGCCTTGCCATTTCTGGATAGCCTTGAGGTGATGGGTTCTCATGTTTTGGTGGAGTTGGATTGCGAGATGGATTCGAAGCTAAGTGAGGTGGTTCTCTTAAAGGAATAACACATGGCCTAGTGATCCCTGAACCAGACTATGGATCACGGTAAAGCCACGACCTAGTAACCCCTGAACCAGACTGTGGGTTTTGGTAAAGCCAGATTTTGTGTTGCCTCGGTGGGAGTAGGAATCCTTGACTGGTGAATGGCGAGATATACGATAAAGCCTAGAGGTGGGTGCCCTTGATGAGGCCTAGGAATTCTTGGACAATTAATGGCAGGATATATGATAAAGCTTAGAGGGTGGTGTCTCAATCATGACCTAGTGACCCCCAAATCAATATGTGGGTTGTGGTAAAGCCTAGGGACTAAGAGATAGTAAAAATCCTCGCGATGTAGGTGGATAAATCTAGTGGCATCCATGCTCATTTTGTTCTTTTTTTCGGTTATGAGTCCTACATTCATGCTTGGAATATGGCACGGGGGTGATTGGCTAAAAGAAAGATTTGGTTCAGCCAATCTATGGTTGGGTGGTTCGTGGGAGTCCCAAACCCGGTTGGATTTTGCATTCATTAATAACAGTTCCTCATCCTTGGTATTTCATGTGTAAATGTATTGGTTTATATGTGGATTCTATGGTTGTTGTATCCTTATTATTTATGTTGTTTATATGTTGGTTATGAATATGTTTTATGACAGTGATGATGTATGTCCCTCATCATGTTTTGATTTGTAAATGAATGAACAATGAATATATGACCTAATAAATGATAATGCAACTAATGTGTTAAGGCATCAATGCTTCTTAGCGATTCTTAGATAAGTATGAGACCCCTATGCTCATATATGTTGCTATGACCTATACAATGCATATTTGTGACATGTTTGACGAAATTCCTGTCATGATTAGGCTTGGTTAGGTCAAGTCCTTGATCAATTTTTGTGTTAGAGGCTTTGTCTTGGTGTCATTTATTGTCTTGGAAAGTCTCATCAAGTTTCGAGCAATGGTATGGAGACTAGTGTTGAAAAAGTGGCTTAAATCTTACAGTCTCTGGCACAAAGCTGGTTGAAAAAGATTGCAGTCTCTCCCTTGCAGGCTTTGTGGGAGCGAATGGAGGGTCCCAGTCGCATGCATGCCCATGACTGGTTTTTCAGTGAAAAGGCAATTTGGCTCAGGGCTTAGGCACCTGAAGTGGTGGATTAGCTCCTGGAGATCTTGTGGCACCTGAGGGAGGTCTGTAAAATGTTAGTTTGTTGGTTCCACTTCCTTAACTGCACTTAGCGAGTTAAATCATACCATAGTAACTCTTCGTCACATGTTTACCCCGGTGGACCAGTTAGCTTGGGTAAATGTGGGAGTAGGGTGTTACAGTGGAATTATTGCAAACTTACTCATTTGTTTTGAAACACTAAATGAGGAAGAATAATAATTAAGTAAAACAATATTGTTACTAAGTACTGTGGTTATTTAGGTTTTGTGTCTAGATAGTGTGAAGGCCTTATGTGAGGATGCTGTAGATTTTCTAGATGTTTGGAAAGCTTGTAAAGAACCATGGTCCATAGCATGTGGAGAAGACTCCATATTTGATTTTTTTTCTTCAAGAAAGATTCTAATTCAAGAATAAAAAGATTTGCATACCAAGAAGCTACATGAGAGAGTCCCTTTGGAGAATTACAAATTGGAGATTTATTTTGGTAATGAAAAGACTAGGCCAAGCATTGATATAGATGTTGGAAAATTGGTTGAAGGTTGTAGAATATATCATCTTGCAAAAGGAAGAGGTCAAAATATAGGTTTGTATACACCGTTATGTATAACAAAGAAGCCCTCAAAATATCTAAGCATGGATTTTGTTTTCAAATTATTAAGAACTCAAAGAGGTAATGATTCAGTCATGGTGGTTGTGGAAATATTTTTAAAAATGTCACGTTTTATTACATGCAAGAAAACAAGTGATGTTGCACATATTATCATTTTATTCTTTAAAAAAGTAGTTCGATTGAATGGATTACCCCAGGATATCACTTTGAATAAGGATATGGATTCTTGCAACATTTTTTGAAGACATTATGGAAAAATTTGGGGTCTAAATTTTAGTTTAGTTCTACATATTACCCTCAAACAAATGGAAATATAGAAGTTATGAATGTATGTCTTAATAATTTGATAAGATATTTGGAAGAGGATAACCCAAGTTAGTAGGATATGATCTTAAAGCACAAGTTCCCTATAACAATTCAATGAACAAATATATTAGGAAGGCACCTTTTTAGAGTGTGCATGGGAGATCCCCATAGGAAGTGACAAATTTGGTGATCTTTCTAACTACATGGCACACAAAGAGTGACTATGTAGTGACATTGGGATACTACATAAAATATGTACATAAGTAGGTAAAGAATAAGTTGTTCTAGAGTAATGTGAAATACAATGAAAAGGAAGATTATAAAGGGATTTTGAATACATTTGTAGGAGGAGACTTGGTAATGGAAAATCTAAGGAAGGAAAGGTTTCCCATGGGAACTTATGACACGCTAAAGTATAAGAAGATAAGATTATGTAAAATCCTTATAAATATCTCTAATATTACCTATATTAGTTGGATTTACTTGATGACTTGGATATTTCACTAGTTTTTAATGTTGTAAATATTTTTGAATAACATGAAGACATTAAAGTAACACAGATAACCAAGAAAGAACAAGTGGTAGATTGGCAAGAACATATTCCAAAAAAATAAGCTAGAGTAAATTAAGGAGGTGTTGGTAGAAAGGGTTTGTCAATAGATGAGGAGTATAAAGAATACCTAATTAAGAGAAAATATTGAGGTTCAAAAGATGTATCACATGTTTCTAACAAAGAAGTTTGTCGACTTGAATCACCATCTCCATTTGGTAAATTTGCAATCCATATTTCATGAGGAGGAGATTTCATGCATGGGCATCCATAGCTAAGTAAGTTATCTTACATGCATTTTGAATTCATAAGTAGGCATGGAAGTCTTAAAAGAACTTTCAATTCAAATTTAATGGCCAAGGCATTCCTACTTTGCCTTCTGCATGCATTGTAATGATTTAAACTGATATTTCCTAAAAGGTTGTAATCAAGGTACATTTATTTCAAGTATAGTAGGAGTTAAGAAAGGAAAGGGGTTGACATGAAATGAGTTTGTAGTGAATTGAATGAGGATTCCCTACCACGAATTTATGACTTATGACTTTAAAATTTTTCCCATGTAAGATTTAGTCTACAATTGAAAATTCTAAAATTGTAGGAAGACAGAAAGTAGAAAGAAAAATGTATTCCAAGATGAATAATCCAATTTGAACCTTTTTTTAAATCATGGTGTATTAGTAACTCATTGGAGTAATCTAGGCAAGGCCTAAGATCAAACCTAACAGCTACCACTATATCCAACAACCCATAAGCTAGATATACCATGAATTTATGACTTAGCAAGAGCTAATATTCCACAAGGGTGGGGGAGCCTACTCCTTGAGCCTTATCACAAGGGGCCAAAGATGTCCCAAGGCGGGATTTGAAACCGGGTGAAGGGGATAACATCCCATTGTGCCAACCACTCAGTCGTCCCATGAGGAGACAAACCTAAATTATAACCCAAACTTGCATTTTTGTGAAGTAAAAATGGATATTTGGTGCAAGTACCCAACTTGTAAATCAATAATTAGCAAAAGTGAAAATTACAAATTCTAGAATATGGATTTGGTAGAGGATGGGGATAACATCCCATTATGCAAACCACTCAGTCATCCCACGAACAGACAAACCTAAATAATAACCCAAACTTGCAATTTTGTGAAGTAAAAATGGATATTTGGTGCAAGTACCCAACTTGGTAAATCAATGATTAGCAAAAGGGAAAATCACAAATTCTAAAATATGGATTTAGTAGAGGATATGGAGTACTTCAGCCTCATCTCGTTTGTTTTCATAATAGATCCAGGAAGCCTATTTGAAGTGCATTTTTATTTAAAAAAATAAATCACTTGGTAATTATGTGCATTTTGGGGCACAAAGAAGTTATGAACAATGGAAGATTTGGAACCCAAACTACATAAGTTTATCCTTCAACCACTTCAATGAAATATCAACCAATAGAGGAAGTTGGAGACAATGATGAAACCACCAATAATTGAAATCCTAAATATATCAAACTTCTTGTCTTTCTTTGTATAAGGTTTGTCATGGAGCAAAGAAGATCATCTTTGGAATTTTGAGGATTTAAGTTTGGAACTTAGGATTTTGAGAAAGTTCAAGATCCATGTGTCCAAAGTGATCCCTCATTTTTGTATGTTTCCTAATATAACACTTGATATTGATTGAATAAATATTGAATTTGTTAATCCTTGTTGTGCAATTGAATTTATTATTTATTTTGTTGGGCACGTTAGTTTCTTTTCTGCATTGTACAACTTCTCTATTGTCTTCTTTTGTACAAGGTTTGAAATGGCTAATGGATTTTGATGAATTTTCTTCTTCAGTTTCCCATTTTTAATCTATTTCATTATGACATACTGTTGACCCTTATCTTGATTTGTAATCTTTGCTTGCACTAATGACCTATCCTTGTACATATATTTTATTTTGATAACAAATGTCATAAATTGACACAATGCTTCTCCTACATGTCCCTTTAGTTATGCACACAATAGACTTAGGGGTTTGCCCTTTTATTCTCAATGCATCTAATAAGAATTGTTTAACTCTTAATATTTTTCAAAATTCTTTGAAAAAACCCCAAAGCTTTGCATGACAACTATACAAAGTTCTAAATGATTAAGAACATATACTTCCTTATAGAAAGTTACAAGTCCAAATTCAAAAATAAGTAATGTACACCTTCATACACTTTAAGAGTTAAATTATTACACAAAAATGAATTATCTCTTACTACATTTTTTTATACAAAATTTCACAATAAAATTCAAATTATAACTAAACCAACTTTAAAAACCAAATACATGAATGTAAAAACTCCCTCCAAATATAGGCCTTGTTAATTGAGGCGTCAATTTTGCCCAAACATTAAAAAAAAAACTACATTTTTTTTTCTAATATTTTTTCAAAAGATCTCACAATAAGAGTGGTTGAATCATATTTTTGATAGTGAAAATAAATTTAGCACCATAAAAAGACTATGAAACACCCAAAATATTTAACTTTGAGAACTATAACCAATCCAGATTTCCAAAAAATTTCACCATTTTTTTTTTTTAATGCAAGGGAATTTCCATTATTTTGTGAAGAAAAACTAAACCTAATTAGACTATGGCAAATATATTACTATTAGATAATGCCCAATAACATCATGGCTGAGGAGTTGCCCGGAAAGTTATAGAAATTCTGGTCATATTTAGAGAAAATCCGGCAAAGATTTTTGTAAATCCAAATTATAGTTGTTAAACTTCAAAATTTTGGGTGCTCTATACTTTTTTGATGGTGCTGAATCCATTTCTACCATCAGAAATCCGATTCAAACACTGTCTTTAAAAGAATTTTTTGAAAATTTTTAACCTAGATTCCGACCACTTTTGACCGTCCAGTCAATTCTTCTGCCTAGTTAGAAAACTCCATTTTTAATGGACACTACTCCAATTAAGTCCATATTATTAGACCACGCAGAGCATCTTGTTCTTTGATGCACATGTGTCAACGCCCAATAAGTTGAATGTGTGTTACGCTATCTACATCGAAGACGAATGCGAGTAGTTCCTCTGCATCTTATCCCTGAGGTGAATGTGTATGGTTTGAAGAACGCGTTGAAAATTCGATGGTCAATGTCGGTTACGAGGGTTCCTGATAAAAGGAAGCAAATAACCGCGCATAAACCACAAGCGAAGGTTTGATGTGTGTGTATATGGGTTAACGCCGAACACCAGTCTTCATCACAATTTTTCTCTGCGCTCTTAAAACCGTAAATCGTTTCCTACTCTGCAAGCTGCCTCCATAGCATCGAGCTATTGGGATAATTTATTCACTGAGGGGACGGTTGAGAAATTGCGGTGCTTATCATTAAGTTGAACAGGAGAAGGGGACGATTGATAAATTGGGGTGCTTATCATTAGGTTGAACACGAGAAAGGTTGAAATGCAGAAATCCGTTTGTCTGGGGACTTGTCCCGTTAGTTATTTTTAGTTTCGTGGAAATTAAAAGTAATTTCTTTCTTACCATTACCCTAATTTTCCACTTGGAAATTAGGGTTAATTAGGGTTTCCACTTGGAAATTGGGGTGCTTATCATTAGGTTGAGGTTGGGTTAATTAGGGTTTCCACTTGGAAATTGGGGTGCTTATCATTAGGTTGAGGTTGAAGAGGAGAAGGGTTGAAATACAGATTTTCTACTTGCAAATTAGGGTTTTGGAAATTAGGGTTTTCTATTTGGAAATTGGGGTGCTTATAATTAGGTTGAGCTTGAAGTGAAGAGGAGCTTATTATTGGGTTGAGTTGAGGTTGAAGAGTAGCAGGGTTGAAATACAGAAATCTGTTTGTGGACTTAGTTTTTTTTTTTTGGGGGCTATTTTTAGCTTTGTGTCTTTAATTTCTTTACCATACCTTTACCGTTTTCCACTTCCATCTCTGCGCCTGCTAATTCCAACAACAAATCCTACCGTGTTTTGGTTAACCATCGCGGTGTTGATGTGAAATCCTTCGCCAGGTTTCTCTATCTTGGCCTTCTCGATAAAGGATTGATGGCCTTTCTAGAAAAAGAGGAGATGCAACAGGCGTACGAAATTTGTTCTCAAGTAGGATACGCTATTAGAACCGTCTCCGTCCATGTGATCATCATCTCTCCTGGATATACTGAATCAGATTGGTGTCTGAATGGGCTTTTGATGTTAAAGTCAAATGTTCCCACAATTCCAGTGTTTTACCATGTCAAGGCCGATGTTATTAGGTTGATGCTGTGCTTCTATTGTGAAGCCCTACAAACTCATGAAATGAAAGGGCGATGTGATCCTAACAATACGGAGAACTGAATGATACGAAGATGCAAGCAGCGGTTTCGAGCTGGAGATCAGCGGTTTCGAGCTGGAGACTAGCGGTTTTGAGCTGGAAATCAGCGGTTTCGAGCTGGAGATCAGCGGTTTTGAGCTGGAGACTAGCGGTTTTGAGCTGGAAATCAGCGGTTTCGAGCTAGAGACTAGCGGTTTCGAGCTGCAGACTTGCAATGTGTAAGAACTTAACCTTACCTATTACAATAGTTGTATTTATATTACCGAACGCGTAGTCATAAGTGTTCTGACGATTTTATTTATTTTTTAATTTTGCATATATTTGTTTTTAAGTACGAGGGTTTTGTATCCGAGTCCGAGTTTTTCACCGGGTGTTGTTTCAACGGTTCAGGTATTTGTTCATGTGTTTGTATATCTAGGTTTTTCACCGGGTGTTGTTTCAACGGTTCAGGTATTTGTTCATGTGTTTGTATATCTATTTGTATTTTTTAGGGTTTAAAATTTGTTTCTATCTATAAATAGATTTATTATTTTAAACTTATTATTAGAATTGTGCAAAGTTTTTGGCCGGTAAAATATGCCCAAAAATCTGTTATTATATACACCCAAAGATTAGCTAAATCTGCTATCCGCTATAATAACACTTAGATTAAGGTTTCTTATGATATTAATTTCACTTATGCATTAAAATATCATTTTAGATAATTAAATTCAAAATATTATATTATCCAAAAAATTAGACCATACAACATTTCAAAGTTCTGAATCTATTTATCCGTTCAAAACACATTTTAAATAATTGAAATTCAAGATATTAGTTATTACCCAAAAATGTATTGTCAGAGAGCCTGGAATCTGGCCAAAAATAAATTGTATCCCTAAATTTCCAAAAAGAAAATGAAACAGAAGCTTAAACTAATAGCTAAATTGCTTAAACTGATTGCTCGCTCCATTAGCGAGGGAGCTGTTAAATAAAGTTGTTAAAAGTCAATCGGAAATGGTGACAAAGCCAGACTTGTACATGGCCAAGTATTCAACAGGTTTGGAGCACAAGCTGAAAGATTTTGAAGATCCTGTCCTGTTGAAGCAACAGCAAAGCGGGAAATCTCGAATCTTGGGGATCGTGGGCCCGTTATGTGGTGTATGAAAAGCGTCTCCTCAGTAGGAAAATCTCACATTATAATAGATACTGTCTTTTAGCCAATAGGTCTTTAGATTTGTTGCATAGGTGAATGCTTAAGATTTTGTTGCAGAGTCCACTGCATAAGATCTTGATTGGAATGGATTGGATATGACGCTAGACATAAACAATGTTGATGAAGGTGAAGGGATGCTCTCAAATCTTCTAACACCTTAACAATCTTAGATGATGACGGCGATGTGAATCAAGTGAAGGCACTTTTGCGCATTCTAAATTATGAATTAATTCACAGAGCTTAATATTGATTACATCTAGAGATAGGGTGTTCTCAGAAGCTCAAGGGTTCAGTAATCATCATTTTATACGTTATCTGGGCTTAGTGAACAACACTCCCTAGCGTTTCTGCTCCTACGCTTTTAGCCAAGTTTATTTACTCCCCGGGTTTGAATCTCTGGTATATAAGTTCTTAGCTTCTTGTAATGGATTTCTGTTAGATAAGTTCTTAGCTTGCTGTAATGGAAGGCATTTTGAGGAGGTTGCAAATTCTTAAGATCGAAGGTTCTTTCTTGGAACACATTTTGAGAAAGGTGAAGTTATCAAATCTGTTATGATTCATCTGGGCAAAATGCCCTCACTCTTCCCTGCCTCCCTGGGTTCCAATGAAAATTTTAAGGGACACAAGCATTAAACTCATTGTGGCAGAGAAGGTGAACCCCACTTAAAAATAAATTTGTTGTGTTAATGTTTATATGTTTAGCAGGTATTACTATGGCATAACATTTTTGTTTCTTAAAGAATTCAAAAGGTTATGCAGATGAGACTGATGATCTGGTCAACATTTTTCTTTTGCAGGCACCTTTGCAGTTGTCCGTATTTTTAGAGGAGCTATGAGCAGACCGATGTGAGAATCTGAAGAGCATGACAAATCTTAGATCCTTAGATGATTCTGGGTGCTCCGAGTTAGAAGAGCTGCCGTATCTGGGTGTTCCGAGTTAGAAGAGCTGCCGAGAATGATAACAATGGCATCTTTGGAGGAGTTGCAGGCAGATGGATGTGTGAAGCTGAAGAACATACGACAGGGGTTGGTGCATGCGACAAGGCTTGGATACGCATATGTTTCTCGGTGCTCTGCGTTAGAAGAGCTGCCAAGTATGGAAGCTTTAGTGTCTTTGGAGAAGCTCGGGTGCTCCGCGTTAGAAGAGCTGCCAAGTATGGAAGCATTGGGGTCTAGGGAGAAGTTGGGGACAGAGAGATATGTGAAGAAAAATATAACAAGGTTTTTGGCATAGCTTAAAACCCAAACTGTTTGTGGGTTCCCTCGGTTAGAAGAGCTGCCAAGGATGGAAACATTGGTATTTTTTAGAAGAGTTGTGAAGGTGAAGCGCATAACAGGGTTGACACATGTGACAAAGCTGAGGTTCCAAATTGTTTGTGGGTGATTTGAGTTAGAAGAATTGCCAAGTATGGAAACATTGGTATTCCAAACTGTTTGTGGGTGCTGTGAGTTAGAAGAGTTACCAAGTATGGAAACATTGGTATCTTTAGAGAAGTTGCTGGCAGAAGAATGTGTGAAGCTGAAGAGCATAATGGTAAAAGAGTTGGGCCAGGTGATAAAGCTTAGATCTTCAATTGTTTGTGGGAGCTTTGAGTTAGAAGTGCTGCAAGTATGGATCCTTAACTATCTGTGGGTGGTGCTCTGAGTTAAAGGAGCTGTTTGTGGATGTTCTGAGTTAGAAGAGGTGCAAGTATGGAAATATTGGTATTGTTGTTGGCCGAAGAGTGTGAAGCTAAGGAGCATAGAGCGGTCTGTGAAAAATAGTAATTACTCGCACATGTGGAACCAGAAAGATCAAGTATGGATACAGTGTGTGTGAATTTGAAGAAGCTTGGTCCCTGAGTTAGAGGAGTTTACCAACAATGGAAACATTGGTATCCTTGGCGGTCTTGCGGGCGTGTGAATCTAAAGACTATTAATGGGTTCGGCGCAGGCGACAAAGCTTAGATTTCTAATTATTTCTCGGTGCCGTGAAAAAGTATGGAAACATCAGTATTTTTGGAACAGTTGCTGGCGTACAGATGTGTGAAGGTGAAGATGGTATGTGGATATCATAGTTGTAAATGCATGTATATGGATGCATAAAATCAGTGTGTCTGTGTTTCTGCTGTGGGAATTGGGTATAGTGGATTAGGGGCGCAAAGGACTGCGCAAAGATTGAAAGTTGAAGGTCGTATGTGGATATCATAGTTTTAAATGCATGTGTATGGATGTATAAAATCAGTGTGTTTGTATTTATGCTGTGGGAATTGGGAATAGTGGATTAGGGGCTCAAAGGACTGCGCAAAGAAGGAATGGTACTTTGCATTTTTTCTATTCTCAATTTCTTTCAATGAGATTTGAATTGAACGAAGGTATGCTACTTCATATTTTTTTTTTATTTTCAATCTTTTTCTGTGAGATTTGAACGTATTGGGGAGACTAAACTCCACCAACTGGTTTATATCTCATTTGTACATGCTATTGAACATTAACCAAAGAGCAAAGTAAAACATAAAAGTTTTGCAAGTGTTTATTTATAAATGTTTATCTGGTGTTTATTTATAAATGTTTATCTATTTAGTTAAGTTGAGTTGGTTGTATATAGTGTAAATTTATTTACAGTAGCAACAAATAAATGAAAAAAATTATATTTGCTAAGGGAAAAATAGTTTTTTAAATAATTTATATTAATTATGCAGATAGGTATGTCTATTTTAAAATAAGATTTTTACAATTTTATTTTAATTATCAATAATTATTAAGTAGACAGTAGGGATTTATTATGTACAAGTAGTTATATTTCTTTTTCCATTTTAATTAAATTGATTAGATAAAAAAATGTGGTAAGTGTATCGAGTTAAGAGTATTGATAATAAGGATTTAACTTCCACAAAATATTCTTAATAGTAATCACAGATGAAAGGTTATCTTTGAAGTAGTTATGTTTTTTTATTTTTTTTTAATTAAATTGATTAATAAAAAAAATCATATGAACAAGTGCACCATGAAACCAATTATAGTTTTTTGAGCATATATTGATAAGTCATGGTATTTGTAGATTAGAAATCTCCAAGTGAATGGGTGAATGTCCATAGATAAAAATAATGTTACAGGTGTTGATGCTTATCATAGCTTGATATTTACTTACCTGTTTAGGATAGATTGATATTCATTTACATTCATTGACCATTTAATTTATATAGTTAATTATTACCAATAATAAAATTTCATTTCAAATTTACTAACCATACCAATTATGATTTTTTGAGCATATATTGATAAGTCATGGTATTTGTAGATTACAAATCTCCATTCTTAAATGTGTGAATATGCATAGATAAAAATATTGTTATATGTTTTAATGCTTATCATAAATTAATATTTAATTACCTGTTTATCATAGATTAATGTTTATTTATATTTATTAACCATTTAATTTATATAATTAATTATTACCAATAATAAAATTTCATTTCAATTTTACTAACTATTTATTTTAATTTATATAACTATTGCAATGATGGTTTTGCATAAATTATTATGAAATAAATTGAATAGAAACTCCTTGCTTTTGTTATCATTTAAATAAATTCAATGTATTTAGCTGAATTTCATTCAACTAAATTAAATCAAGTATTTTTCCAAGTGAATCTCAACCTTCGATGAAAGCATTTTCTGATAACCTGTTAAATGTAGTCTATCTAAATACACTGTGTAGTTTTTTCCTTTTTGATAAAGTTGAATATAAATCAGTGTCAGCTATAGTTTAATGGTGAAATTCATAGTCTTGTGAAAAAATCAGAGTATTAGATTTTAGATTTTAGATTTTGAAAATATGAAAATATTCAATTATATGGTCTTTGTGATAAAGTTGAAAAGTGAAATTCCATAGTGTTTTGTGCAAAAATTAGAGTATTAGATTTTAGGTTTTGGAAATATGGAAATATTATAGTATTTAAATTTACGATCTTAAAATTATAAGAATTAATTAAATATAAATATATTTAAAATTATATTATTAATAAAGAAAAATTAATATGTAATTTAAACATTTATTATTTAAAAAAATATGGAATATATTTTTAATAAGGGAAAATTTTAATTTATAAATAAGATTTGTCACATTATCATAGGTTAATATTATGGTTTGTCAATACTATATCTGCAAAAAAAAGCTATAACTTATTCTATATGGTACTTGTTCATATGAATTTTTTTTTTTTTAATTAATGAATTGAATTAAAAGGGCAATAAATGTATTAACTATTTTGAAAATAAAACTTAACCATTGTTTATGTAACCTGGATCAGTGTCTATCCAATGCCCCGTGGATGTATACTACTAACAATATTATATAATCTTCCAACACCTTGTGGATGTATACTAACAATATTATATAATATTTTATGGAAATTAAATCTCTACTATTCACATAATAATTATTGATAATTAAATAAAAATTTTAGAAGTCCTATTCCAAAATAATAGACATACCTATGAATATAAATAAAATTAACTAAAAATTAATGAAATAAATAAATCTTAAATCTAACACAAACTTCATTTAATTGGAATTGTGTTTCAATTAGAAAACTTAAAATATCCCATGCAAAAAAAATTGAAATACAACTTTTCTCCACAGCATACTAATATACAATCCTCATTATTACAATATTTTTCTTCAAGCAAACATTGGAGGTGAGAGTTGAAAATTCATGCCAAATATCTTAATGCAACAATTGTTTTTAAATTAAATATGTAGAGATGATAAATGTTTATGGATGTATAGAATATTTTTATTTAGGACATGGCATGCATGATAGAGTTAAGTTGTTTATACAATGATGATAATGATCTATTCTCAATACAAATAACATAAATAGATGTAAATGCAATGCCTCTCTGTACTTTGAATTGGCATTTATAAATTTGTTATAAAATGCTTAATACTTGCCAATGTTCAATTCCATTTCTACAATTCATTTTTGTGCAATAGTGTTACATGTTTATTTCTTTGCATTTTATTGCATTTTGTCATAAAAATGTAGATTGATAATGCTATAATTAATTTTTGTGCAATAGTGTTACGTGTTTATTTCTTTGCATTTTATTGTAATTTGGCACAAAAATGTAGCTTGATAATGCTATAGAAGTTGTTGGGTTTTTCAATTTAGAGGGCATATTGAAGATGTGCAACTTCCTTGGAAGTAGGAAGCATAAAAGATTGGCTTTAATAGGCTATAGAGTTTGTTGTGTTTCTAGGTTTTCGGATATATGAATGATTTTCCACCTTTCTTGATAATGAAAATACTACAAACATCTTCAATGACATGTCTCAAGAACCTCTTTGGTGAGTTCTTGCTATATCCATGTCATTATTGCTTATGGATTTATCTTCGTTGATTATGATATATATTTTTTATTTATAGATTTATCTTGTTTGATTATGATATATATTTTTTAATTGATGGGAGAAATTGTCAAATCCATCCTTGATTTGTAAAACCGTCATAAATCTTTAGAGTAGTTCATGGGATTATTTACCCTCACATCATTCTTTGATATATTAAAGAGAAAAAATTTGTTGAATGAAAAAAGAAAAAAGAAAAAAGTAAAGTGTGGAAATTATTTGTTTGGATTTGTTATTTATTTATATATTCATTATGTTTGATTAAAATTTTGAAAGAGAAGAAACATCTTTATAGTAACATTAAGTATTGTCATTAAATTACAAAAAATGGTTTAAAAGAAAAAATCAATTATATTTATAAAAGATAAAAGATGAATATCATATTATACTTGTTATATTTATTAAAGATAAAAATCAATATACATAATCTGTTTGTGATGCAAAGAATTATATAGAAAATTGATTAAAAAAAATTAAAGCTTATATTATTCAAAAAAGTAGAGATACTTAATTTTTCTAGATTGCTCCTTGAGGAATTTGATCCTCTTCAAAACACTTCAAATGGCGAAACCGAGACTGAAAATCCCCGTACACACCCAAATACAAAGGTTCCCATACACAATTATGTGCCATGGTCGATGCTGATTCCATTAACCCACAACAAAGTACATAACCTACTAATATATCCAAAAAATAGGTCTAACACAAATGCCATCGCTGACTCATAAACAACAAAACACATACTAGATGCCAAAATCCGCAAATATGTAGACAAAAGCCAAGACCATTAGAAAAGACAAGAGCCCCGCTGACCGCGCTGAAGACAAACACATAAGCCATCCAACTGAATCATTGGTCATTGTATGAAGAGGAGATTGTCACAAGAGCCCGCACACTTGAGCCTGGTGGACCCAACAAATTACTACTATCTGTTTCACAAGTAATATGTGGCTCCATATGCGCCAAGCGGGTGTCAATCCTGTCCATGTAGAAGTGTTGGTTTCTAAGCATCCTTTTAATGTATTCCAAGGTGGCAAAGACATTATGCCGCTCCAACTTATCTTTCAAGACTTGACTCAACAAGGTCTTCATTTTCTAGTGCAGAGCTACAAAATTCAAATGTTGCCTCTTCATGCCCCTAGTGTGCCTAGGGTCAGGAACCCATGACAACATTTCCTCTATGATTTTAGACTCCAAATGGGATTTGTCTTTCAACCCCTACTTGAGTCACAAGCTTGTGAATTTCCTTCCTTGTATCTGGTGGAACAATATTGAAGCAAGTGCTAACCGTGTCATGAGTGAAGAGTCTCGCTCCTCTCTGATCCTGTGAAGCACTGCCACCCCCTCCCTTGTCTACACCACATTCTTTGTCTTGGTGGCATAGCTAAGACCCAGGGTGCACACCTAGAGCAACTACTATGAATTCCTTTTCTTACAAAGAAACAAGAGAAAAAAACTAGACCCACCTTCTATAAGACCAAGACACCAACCCACTATATCGTCCCCAAAACTCAATACACAACCTCAGACTTGACAGAGGCCTCGACATGGGTAACAGAGGTCATGACAACGTCTATGAAGGTCTCACATCCCAACACCATTAAACAAAAGAACAAACATAGATAGAACATAGAATCTCAGACGCCTATACAAAATATTAATTGCTATTACTATTACTATTCAAATCCTTCGAGGTTCAAATCCTTTCGATTCATGTGTCCCTATGGAAGAAGCATATGTAGGCACCTAGTGGTTGTAGTGGTAGCCGTTGGAATCGACCCCGTGTCATGCAAGTACGAGACCAACACAATTCCCGATTCATCTAGAGACAAAAAATAAAAAATAAAATAAAAATTATAATATGCATATCACATTATTGCAACTTTAAATAATAATGATTTATATTCATAATCATGATTGATTTTTATTTTTTATTTTTTATTAGTTTCCAAGGAAAATCCAAGCAAATCCAACCGACTGGATCACATCCTGCTAACCAAACTAATCAAAACCTAACACCAAGGGCATTGAGGAGAATTGACCCCATGGCCTCATAATGACAAGGTACTTTAGCAACGAGACCTCGCCCAATTGAGCTAAACCTTGGGGCAATATTGATAACCATGATATTTCAGAACATGAAATTAATATTTATATTTCAAAACATGCAATTAATCAACATATCAAAACTAAAAAATGTAATTTTTTTTAACCATACGAGAATTTTTGTATTAAATCAAAATTTGTGCTTGGGTCATAATAAGTACATAAGAAATTGCATTAGTCATTTGCTTAAGATTTTGAGTCTGCTCCCTTCTATCCAAAATTAAAATTGGCCTCTCGAGAGCATAATTATCCTTGCATACAAATGGGGGGATTTTGGGGGTGAAGACCTTCCAGTAGAGCCTCAATATATAATAGAACTTACAACACATGAACTACTAATTGACGATATAATCTAACATTAGAATATACTTTCCCAACTTAATGGGCTCATTTAGATCCAAACATTTGTATCATTTCAGCTCAAAGCCAGGTTATTCACCATTCCTCAAAGCTCTTCTACCTATTGTTGAAGCTCTTATACCCGATGCCTAGGATAACTCATTTTACCCTCTTGCTTATCCACCTTGACACACACTTCCATGAGGATATACATCATATTGGAGGAGGCATAAGTTTCTGCATTGTGATTTAATTTAAGTTGCATGATCTCCATGTGAAAATGAAGTGTTATGTGCGAGGATGGAGGTTTTGTTGGCATTATGACACA
>APFE030807856.1:76303-86690 GCA_000404065.3 Pinus taeda
CCATCGATACCATACAAACTGATTTGGTTCCAAATATAAAGTTGCAATGCGTACCTTTTGTGTGTTTTGCACATTATGGAGATCGAAAAATTGCTCCATTTGTAGTATCCATGTTCCAGGATCATTGCCATCAAACTTCCTCATATCGATCTTTGGAACATGGTGGTTCTTTGATCCAACGTTAGAGTCTATGAAATCATGATCAAAATTTATTTTGTTCTCATCATGAGTTTCCTTTACTACCCTTTCGCCATTAGTAAGCATTTCTTGTAGAAACTTCGTCAAATCTATCTTCAAATCTTCGATGCCTTGCTTTAAATAATCCATCTTAGCTTCCACTCCGTCCATCTTAGTTTCCACATCATCCATCTTAGCTTCTACGCATTTCTTTAAACCATCCATCTTAGCTTCCATGGCATACATCTTAGCTTCTATGTATTTCTTTAAACCATCCATATTAGCTTCTGTTACTTTTTGTGCGAGTGAAATTTGTTGCACTTGGTCTCGTAATTTTGATATATCATGTTGTATTTCTTCCTCTTTTCATGAGTCATGCTAGAGCTTTCAGGTTGCTTATTAGGTGTTTCCATTTTCTTTCTTTGTGGCATCAATTACCGATAATAATGCTTCACTATGCCCTTTGAATTCCTTCAAACAAAATTTTCAAACCAAGCTTATGCAAAAATTAAAAAAAAACTACACACATTTTTTCACTTTGTAGGAGCTCGATATTGAATCTGTGTATCTCTGTAATTTTGGATCTCCAAGGTTTGAAATTTCTTTCTGCGGTAACCCTCTAAGTAATCTTTCTAACCCCGCAAGTCTGATCAATATTGGATTCTCTAATGAAGAGTTATGCTAAATCTCCCACGATGATCTGAGTATAGACTGGTTCAGTATAGTGAACTTGTATGACGTGTTGTGGGTCACAATTTCAACCTTAGGTTATAAAAATGATACCCAAAAAACTACATCCCGTCCTCTTTCTGTAACTTCTTGCGAAAATTCAATCTGATGCTCAAATCGAAATTTATGACGATTTTCTCAAGGTCACCTGTTTGGAATGTAATTCGGGGGTTTGCAAAAACCCTAACTTCCTCAAATTATATCTCCGAAAATATAGCGAGACAAGATCTAAAATTCGGGCCCAAGGTTCAAACCGATTTTGTCTCAAATAGGTTTTTTTTAGCTTCCGAAACTTTGTAGCGAAAAAGTTATAACGAAAATTCCACAATGACCTATTTGGAGTAGCGAAACCCTAGAATCTAGAGCTCTGATACCAAATGTTATGAAACCAGCTCACAAAAAGATAGAAAAGATAGATCAACACCTTAGAAATAAGCCTCTTCGAGGGGGAAACCTCCTTTACATTACACAAATGAAAAATTCTTAGATGATTCAAATGACAAAACCTCATTTTTATATATAGGAGTCTAAGGGGTCATAATATAACCAAAGCCGACCTAACAATAATAATATAAAGGCACAAAAACAACAATAGAGGGATTTTATGGGGTAGAATAATAACAATATGGGGACAATAGGGGCACAACAATAACAGTAAGGGATATAACGACAATAGTAATGGGGGAATCACTAGTATTATAGGGACCTAACAATTATATTCAAGAAATCAACAAAAAAATCACCTCAAAAATTCCCAAATTCACTATTTTCCTCAGACACTGATATAAGACACAGGGTTGAACAACATTGTTAAAAGTGTATAATCAAATGTCTTGAAGTGAATATTTTCCTCATATGTTGGCTTTAAGTCAAATTCATGATATTATTTAACTATTTAAAGTTGAAAACTTATTAGATCAATTGATATGAAATTATTCAACTAATTGGAATCAAATTTAGATAATTGGATTTTCCAATAACCTTGGAATGAAATGCCATACTCTTAATCTTTCAAAAAGACTAATAAATGAATAGATAGGGTGATTTACACTTTTTTTTTTTTTTTAAATGTAATATTTAATTAAAATATTTTGTTTTTAAATAATAAATTTATTTATATTTATTTTATTATGTTAGAAAAATATAATTCATTTTAATTTTATAATAAATTTTTCCAAGTTATTGAATTTTGATGATATAATTTTTTAGCTTTTTGTAAATGTTCATTTTTTTCATAAATTAGAAAGAGATTATCCTCATTAACTTGAGTTATAAATTAAAATTAATTATGGACTATGGGATAATTAATTAATTAAAATTGACTAAAGAAAAATAAATAATAAAAGAAGAAAAAGACTTATGGTATTCATATGACCCATCGTATTTACCCATGATATTTTGATAGTCCACACTTACTAAAGGAGATGAGAGCTCATTCCTTAGGCATGCATTTGGGATTATTGTTTTATTGTTATTGAGTTGAGCTCTTGGAGCTTGTTTGGGTGAGATCCCATGTTATGTAAAGGGTTAATTTTGGTGGTCAGTGGTCCACCCTAGCTGATCTAGTGCGGAGGGGTTTTGGTATTGAGAGATATAACCTATTTACTCAAAGAGGAGGTATCAAATCAACTCCATTCATTGGGATTCTTGTCGAGATCGTGAGGAGAGGTCAATCAGATCTCTCGCAGGGACATAAGGTTGGATGAGTCATCAATAGCCATACACATAATTGATGGTGTTTGTAATAGGTTCTCAGAACCATATTTAATATAATAAGGTTGAATTTTGTGGAGACTGCTACTATTTCTCGTGTTAACTTTGAGTTGCAAAATTTATTTGTTGTGCTAATAATTTCATGGCGCGTGATGTAGGTCCCAGAGACAACCTCAGATTGCTTACAAAACCAATGCCTGGGCACATATAAATTTGGTGTGTCTCAAATGATTCTCAATAAAGGGAGACCTCACTTATATTCTATATGTATATATAATGGGCTGGTTCATTCACCTAAAGGAGTAAGACATGAATTTCTGGTACTTCTTCACATATCCAAATCCCAAAATATGCATAAAACAACAGAGGCCGAGTAGTTCAAGGACTTATAGTTTAATAAGATTTTGTAGAGCAATGATAGAGGATAAGGAAGAGAAACTCATCATATGGAGGTTACAACATCAAGAATTCTATGCTTAACACATAGAGCTTGTAGCTTTAAGAATTCCTACACTTATTTGTATTACACACATACATATTGGATGAAGGAAGGGCTGAATGTTATGATTCATGTAGTGCGGATTTAAAGAAATAATTTCAATAATCCATATAGGTACGTGCATTAACAATGTCGATACAAATGAATATGTGATATAGTTACATGCACTTGCATTAACATATCGATACAAATGAATCTGTGAGGAAGCTCAAAATATTTCTAGCAACTATGATGCATGAATTCAGAGAAGAAACATGAACATAAAATGGATTTTAATAGACGGATAACATACTGTAATACTTGAAGGGGGAATCACCACCATTTCCTTTATATTCTAAGAGATATGTATTACAAAGCCATACAGTCTGAAAATTACATATAGAGTTTTCTTTAGAATTTCTGAACCTTTCTTAAGTACCACTTTCCCCTATTTATATGGAGAGGGGAGCATGGACATTCATTACATCAAAAATATCTTCGGCCGAGTCTTAGCTATTAGATTGAATAGTTGTCGTGGCTCGGGATGGCTCTGTGGCCCAAAAATATTACAAAATTAATGGCCTCAGAAAGAAGGCAAATTGCAAGACATCAAATAAGTAAACAGTAAGAAAGAAGCATTAATAAACTATCTTGGTGCCCATCCCTGTAATTGCTTCTGCTTCAGGTTGCAATGGGCTCATCGTATGGTCTCTTGTGCTGCTCAGTCGACTCCCATCATTTCTGCCTTTACTGCTCGAGCCATTCATTATTTAAAGTTGGGAATGGGCACCATCCACTTCATGTCGCAGTACTGAAACAAAGGATCCTTGGGCGGTACTTTGTCTCTCTCTGTTATGGGACACCATGCCTGAAAATTGAATCCTCCCAAGCTACCAAGTCTCTTTTTACTTCTGTCAGTGCCGACCCTGATTCTACGTGACAATGGACTTTTTTGAATCAACCCATGTCGGTTTTGAATGCACCACCTGTTTCCTTTAAAGCCACAGCTATCGACCCATCATGCCTTTAAAGCCTTGCCTTGTACTATCGACACTCTAATCTGTTTGGTGATGCTCTTTTGGTGGAAATATGTAGGACTTTCCAATGTCGGCCTTTCGCTAAAGAAACATTGTGAAAGAGACGAGTCTTGATCCTCCTTAGCCCCTTTCACTTTTAGCCCCTTTCTGTGATCTTCTTCATATGACCGGGGGATGGAACTAGGTGCTTAACTGAGGATGTTAGAGCCATTGAACTACCTGCCAGAGGGCTTTTTCCTTTGTTATATGAAATCTCACATATCGGCAATTTCTGATTGCTTTCCGTTTATATTTCCTCTAGAATCCTGTGATCGTCGATCTGTGGGGTCGAGCCCATCGAAAGCATCACATATTGCAATCGGGAGAAGAAACCCCTTTACCTTCTTTCATAGCACTGGCCAATTTGTCTAGGCGTGAAATCCTTATAAGACAAAACACATGAAATATCGCATCCGAGAGGATCCCCCGCATATTGCAATTGCAAGCTTGGAGGGACTATAGCGGAGGAGGGACTTGACTTGTGTGATCGTCGATATGCGATTGCAATGGGTGACATCATCATTGCCACGTGTCACCCAGAAATGCCCCCAAATGACCCCTGAAAATGTCGAATCTAAATGCCATGTGTACTCTGTACTGCCATGCCAGGATGACGTTAGCTGCCATGTGGATCCATAGGGACCAATTATGTTCTGCCATGTGGCCCCTTGGAGGAGAGAGAAAAAGGCTCGCCTGTCCTTGTTTTTGTATTGGTTTTCTTTGTTAGAGGTTTTTGGACCTCCCCGACGTTTTAACATTATATGGCGCTTCATCGCAATTCCTTAAAGGATGGCCCATTGGGCCTGCCGATCGCCGATTTGTCGATATGTGAGACCTACAAGATGCAGGATTGCCCATCGCCGATCTCTGATTTACTAAGCTCTCTACCCACCAATAACCGATTTGGGATATCGACGATCAACTGATCGCTGATTTCACTGCATGCCCTGTTGCTACTTCGGAGAAGCTGCCGATTTGCGATTGCGATGAACTCCCGGGACCCACCGATTTCCGATAGGCCTAGTCCTGCCGATATGCCCGATAAGTCGATGTGCGAGACTGCAATGATGCAGAATGCGAGATTGCAATATGGCCGATATGTGGAATGCAAGATATGGACGATATGCAGGATGTGGGACTTGCCCACCGTTGATATCCTTCTCTCCTTCCCTTGAAAAGTCAATAGACCCTCTGAACTTTAACAGGCCATATATTTTGGTCCAGAAGCCCATTTTCAGACTTCTTTATACCGCTGGAAAGCTCGTTCCGGGCACTATGAAATGGAGAGGCTTCAATTTGGCTTTTAGTGCTCCTATGGCCTAAAATATGGCTTTAAACTTCACTTCTCTTTGGAAACTTTGATCAATTGAATACTCAATGTAATGCAGTGAGTGACAATAATGCGAATTGTGCAATTTAATTTGGTTTAAATAAAGAAATCTATGGTGTAATTTTTGGAGCAAATTTTTGGAAAAAATTGTCAAATTATTTTTGGAATATCACAATGGTATTAGAGCCAGATTTCTTGCCATCCCGAGCGAATTAACAGTGGAAGGTTTATGATATGTTCTGGGAGCATGAAATTTTGATGTAGGTTGAAATCCTAGTCAAATTTTATCTAGAAGCTGAATTTAGTATGTGGCGTCAAATTAGAAAGGGTTGAAATAAAGTCTGAATTTGTTTAACTGGGCCAAATTTATCTTGCTTGGACAAATTTATTTTATTGGGCCGAATGTATCTGTTTTGGCCAAATTTATTTTACTGGGTTGGATTTATTTTGTTGGGACAAATTTATCTTGTTGGGCCAAATTTATCTTGTTGGCTGAATTTATTTCTTACTGGGCTAAATTTATCTTGTTGCATGGAATTTATTTTGTTGGGCTAAGTTTATTGCTGGGGGGGAGGGGTTGGGGGCAAGTTTACTTGCTAGGGTTCAAGTTTATTACTCAGGTTGAATTTCTCATAGAGGTTGAATTATCCCTTGGAGGCTAAAATTATTGCAACAAATGAATTTTATTGGAAGAAGCCGAGATTATTTTTAAGGCCAAAATTATTTGTGCTAGAAACCAAATTAATTGGGGAAGTTACTCTCTTCCTCCACGAGGGCGAATTCATTTTGAAGACTAGAATAAATAAAGAGGTCGAGAAAATCATTGTGGGATCCATTGTTGTAGCAAATCCCAAGTTCCACAAATAAAATTGCATGTAATCTCTTGGAGTAGTTTAATAAAGATTAGCTAGAGCATTTGGTTTCTATTACATGCTTTTACTAAGAAAAATTAATTACCAATGGTTTCATATTTTGTTGTGCTAGACTTATTTATTTGCATACTGGTTACTTAAAAAAATGTTGCTTGAATCCTTGGAAGAAAATTTAAAAAATAAAGAAAATGGAAAGAAAAAAAAAGAGATTGTATTAAGTGGTAAAAAAGGTTGCAATTGTAAATTGCAAGCTATTGTATTGTAGTAAGATTGGAAGGTAGATTGTAGCTATTCCCATGTTTATTGATTCGTATAGTCCTCAATAAGTGTTCTTTAATAGTTCAACAATTCCTTATCCAAGCGTAACAAATCCAAGCCCAACAAATTTTCCCAAACAAGCCCTTCAGATCTGTCACTAGGTCACTCCAAATAATGCACAAAGCCTGGTCTAAAACAATTAACCACTATCCTCAAACAATGCTTAATGGTCTGCTTCTCCAAAATGTAGTTTTGACCACTGCAGATCTGAATTTATATCTCCCACAGGTCTGAGCATACAAGACTATCCACAGGTCTGAGGTATACAAAGTTTTTCATAGGTTTAAGAGTCACATGTCTGAGACCTGCACGAGTTCTATCCACAAGTTCGAGGATACCGTTATCTACAGGTCTGAGGCTTACTATTATTCATAGTTCGAGCTACAGGGTTTTACACATACAACACTCTTGTTCTTATTCAAACATAAGGTCTTGAAAATAAAAAAGAAATCAAACACAAAAAATGCCAAAAAAAACTCTTCAACTTTTGTTCTTCGTAACCTCTCTTATTCACTTCAGATCCAACTTCTTTTTATTGTACTTGACTGAGTTGATTTGCCTCTTGTTCTCTAATCTGAATTACATTCCCTAACCAAATGGTAAAAGGTTTTTATATATATAGTGGTTTTCCACATTTGAAGGGACACAACCTCTTGTTAGGGAGCCGACATGTAGGCCAACCTGTGAATGAATATTCATTTTAATAAAAAAATTCAACTGACATGAGATGACTTTCCAAGCTGCTTTTGTACCTTTATCTCTTCAAGAAAGACACTAATGTAACTAAATAATAAGTATACCCATTAATGAACTTTGTTCTCTTCCGTTTACATAGTCCAGACTAATCATTTAAATGCCATATAGAACAATTTTCTTCATTGTATGTATAGTGGCTCCTCCTTATTTCTTGCAAGCACCAAGAGGCACCAATTTTTTGCATCCATTGTTAGGGAGCCGACATGTAGGCCAACCTGTGAATGAATATTCATTTTAATAAAAAAATTCAACTGACATGAGCTGACTTTCCAAGTTGGTTTTGTACCTTTACTTCTTCGAGAAATACACTAATGTAACTAAATAATAAGTATACCCATTAATGAACTTTGTTCTCTTTAGTTGACATAATCTAGACCAATTATTTAAATGCCATATAGAACAATATTCTTTATTCTATGTATAGTGGCTCCTCCTTATTCCTTGCAAGCACCAAGAGGCACCAGTTTTTTGCATCCATTGCCTAGATTATTAGACTCCATTGTTGTATGAGATCTGCCTTCAAAGGGGCATTCACAAAAAGGTCTCATAAAATTAAAATTAGAAACACCATAAACGCCACAAGTAACAAAAACATTATTTTCATGCTAGCATCTACTAGGTCTAGGAGAACATTTGCTACATCTTATTTCCTATATTGTCATCCATTCAATCTTTGGAAATATATGCTCCAAAACTCTCCTTAATGCAAGATAGCAAGGCCTCATTACACCAATTCTAAGAACCACAAAAAATTGCCCAAATAAACTTGCATAGATGGCATCTCCTTTTATTGATCACAAGTTGAGAAGCATTTTAATTGAAATATTTTGATGGTGATACTGCTGATGAGATGTTAGAATTGAATAACTTTATTGGAGGATCACAAATAATACACCAATGTTGTCCAAAGTAATAATACTCTCCTTGGGCTTGTTTCAACAGTTTAGGGCTAGGAAATCTTCTAGAGGTAGGGCATCAATTAGGTCTTCCTTATATAATGCATGTTATGCAACCAACTCACAAAAAGATCAATCAACGACTTAAAAAATGTCCTCTTCGAGGGGGAAACCTCCTTTATATTACATAAATGAACAATTCTTGGATGATTCAAATGATAAAACCTCCTTTTTATATATAGGAGTCTAAGGGGTCACAATATAATCATAGCCAGCATAACAATAATAATGTAAGGGAACAACTAACAGTAATGGGTTTCTATGGGGCACAATAATAACAATATGGGGACTACATGGGCACAACAATAACAATAAGGGGGCGACACTGAGAATAAAAATGAAGGAACACACTAATATTATAGGGATCTAACATGCCCCTTTCCTTAAAAAAAGTGTTATCCTGAAAGCTTGAGTAGCTATGGATGCTTTTGTATAAAATTCTCATCCTCCCATGTGGAATCTTCAGCGGGTAAGTTCTTCCACTTGACGAGATACTCTAAAATTTATTGATTTCATAGCTATCGAGTTCTTGTTTATGTGATTGCTTCATGTTCCAATATGATTTTTCCTTCCTCGTCAAGTTCTGGCAATAATGTTTGAACTGGGAGCTTGTCACCTATAACGTTCTTTAAGCATGAAACATGGAAAACTAGGTGCATTCGGGAAGATGCAGGAAGCTCCAATTTGTATGCCATAACACCAATCTTTTGCAACATCTTGTAAGGACCATAATACTTTGGTGATAATTTATTATCCTTCTTAGCTTGCTTGAAGGACATTTGTTTGCATGGTTGTAGCCGTAAAAATACCCAGTCGCCTACATCAAAACTTCTTTCACTGCAATGTTTCCTACCTGTTGTTTCATTCTATTCTACGCCAAAGTGAGGTTATCCTTTAAGAGTTGGAAAACTTGTTGTTGATGCTTGATGTGATCTTCCACTGCTTTAACCTTAGAATTTTCTCTTAAAGATGATGTGATGCATGGTGGATGATATCAATAAAGTGCCATAAATGGGGTCATTTTTGTTGCAGTATGGAAGGAAGTGTTATACCACCATTCAACCATAGGTAACCACTTGACCCATTTTGTCTGTTTATCAGATACAAAGCAACAAAGATATCCTTCCAAACATTTGTTCACTATCTCAGTTTGCCCATCAAATTAAGGATGATAAGATCTTTGTCGCTTACAATAATCTTTGGGTTTCCATGTAACTTTTGAATTGTTTCCATCAATGCAGTAGCAATTGCACTGGCTTTAAATGGATGAGATAATGCACAAAAGTGTGCATACTTGGTAAGTCTATCAACTACCACCATATTACACTCTTTCCTTCAGACTTGGGTAAACCTGTGATGAAACCCATTGAAGCCTCCTCCCAAATTTGACTTGGAATGGATAAAGGTTGTAACAGATCTAAGGTGTTAATTGTCTTAACTTTATTTTATTGACAAACCAAACATTCTGCCACAAACTTTTGAATATCAGATTTAAGGTCATCCCAAAAAAAATTCCTTCTTAACCCTGTGTTAAGTTTTTGAAAATTTTCAGTGCCCTCCTAAGGGAGAGGTGTTCAATTCCATAAGAATATTTTGTTTGAGTTGGAAATTCTTATAAAGGTATAAGCGATATTTGTACCATAATGAATAATTTTTTCAACTAAATGTATTAGGTGAACTCGGATCTTGCTACAACTTTTGAATGAGTGCCCACACTTCTTCGCCATTCTTCCATTCATCCCTTGCTTTGGTTATCCAATGTAGTTGGATAACAGAAATGGCACAAAGCAATGAACAATTCTTTGATGATACAAATGAAAATACCTCCTTTCTATATATAGGAGTCTATGGGGTCATAACATAATCAAAGCCAACATAACAATAATAATGTAAGGGCACAATAATAACAATAGTGGGCTTCTATGGGGCACAATAATAACAATATGGGCACTACATGGGTACATCAATATAATAAGTGGGTT
>APFE030807856.1:87190-131601 GCA_000404065.3 Pinus taeda
AACAATAAGGGGTTACACTAGTAGGATAGGGGCCTAACATGCTCCTCTCCTTCAAAAAGCGTTGTCCTCAATGCTTGAGTATTTCTTGATGCTTCTGTATAAAATTCTTGTCCTCCCATGTGGAATCTTCAGCGGGTAAGTTCTTCCAATTGATGAGATACTTTGAAATTGATCAATTTTGTAGCTGTCGGGTTCTTGTTTCTATGACTGCTCTAGGTTCCAATATGATTTTTCCTTCCTCTTCAAATTCTAGCAATATTGTTTGAATTGGGATCTTTTGCAACTTTTGAATAAGTGACCATACTCTTTGTCCTTCTTCCATTCATCCCTTGTTTCATTTATCCAATCTGGTTGGATAAATAGAAATAACACAAAACAATGCTTCCACATCCTCATCCTTGAAGAGTCTTCCCATTGGGTAAGGTTGCCATTTTTTAAGTGCATGTAGTATTGCCAACATTTCCTTCTCATAAATAGCTTGCCTGAGATGTAGTCAGTAAAAATACCCAATCACCTACATCAATTTTTTTTTCACTACGATGTTGATCTACTTGTTGTTTCGTTTGATTTTGCATCGAAGTGGCGTTATCCTTTAAAAGTTGGAGAAATTGTTGTTGATGCTCGATGTGATATTTCACTGCTTGAACCTTTTTCTTCTTGATATGTCCTTCTATCTCTAGAGTTTGGGGAGTGGTAATTTCTTCCAATCATTTACAAGATATGGCCGGATTCATTTTTTGATGCTCGATGTGATAATTCACTTCTTGAACATTTTTCTTCTTGATATGTCCTTCTATCTTGATAGTTTGAGGAGTGGTAATTTCGACCAATGAATTAAAAGATATGGTTGGATTCATTTCTTCTTTCTCGATGTGATCTTTAACTTCTTGCACCTTTTTCTTCTTGATATGTCCTTCTATCTTGAGAGTTTGAGGAGTGGTAATTCTTTCCAATGCTTTACAAGATATGGTCTGATTCATTTCTTCTTTCTCTGGGGTGGGGTCCTGGCGTATATCCTCTTCTTTTGATGTTTCTTGATCCTTTTCTTCCTTGTCTTCATAATCTATGTAAAATAATTTCTTCTCAGCACACTTATGACCTTTAGTGCATTTTATATCACAATTGTAACAAAGCCCTTTTTCTCTTTTTTCTTCCAATTGTTGTGGTGTAACCCTTGTAGGTTGTGGAAGGCCAGGAGAAACAACATTTCCATCTTTATAGTTGTGAGGGCTAGACTTCCTTGTTTCCATAATTTTACTTTCCAATATGTAACAAAGCCCTTTTACTATTTCCAATTGTTGTGGCGTTGCTTTAAAGAAGGTGTTTCTTTTGTATCCTCATAATGTGCTATCATTTCCTTCATGAAAATTGACCACGTAACAAGTTTTTTATGAGAACAAAGCCCTTTATACCATAAAAATTGATCCGGTTCTAAATATGAAGATGCAATACATACCTTTTGTAACAGTGGTACACCATGTAGATCAAAATATTGCTCCATCTGATGTATCCAGTTTACCAGATCCTTGCCATCAAACTTCCTCATCTTGCTTTTTCTTGATTTTAGGAGCTCAATCTTGAAATGGCTGTAACTCTGTACTTTCAAATCTTTAAGTTCTGAAACTATGGCTTGTCATAGTCCTCTGTGTTCTCTTTCCAATGCCACCAGTCTGACCCCAATTGGATTCTCCAATGAAGAGTTATGTCAAATCTCCCACAATGCCCTGATTATAGACTAATTCAGAAGAGAGAACTTGTACGACGTGCCACATGTCCCTGTTTTGACCTTTGGCTCTGAAAAATATATACAAGACACTACAGTCTACCCTCTTTCTGTACCTGCTTACGAAATCTCAATCTGATTCTCAGAGATAAAGTTATGATGATTTTCCCCAGGTCACCTGTTTTGAATGTAATTCAGGAGTCTACAAAAAGACCAATTTCCTCAGATCATATCTCCGCAAATATAGTGCAAAAAGCTCTGAAATTCAGATCCGAGCTGCAACACGATGTCTTCTCAAATGGGTTTTTTTTCCAACTTCTGAAATATCGTAGAAAAAAGGTTATAGAAAAAATCCCACGATGACCTATTTGGAGCAGCGAAACCCTAGAATCCAAAGCTCTGATACCAAATGTTATGAAACCAGCTCAAGAAAAGATAGAAAATATAGATCAACGCCTTAGAATTCAGCCTCTTCGATGGGGAAACCTCCTTTACATTACATAAATGAACAATTATTGGATGATTCAAATGAAAATACCTCATCTCTATATATAGGAGTCTAAGGGGTCATAACATAATGAGAGTCTACATAACAATAATAATGTAAGGGCACAATAATAACAATAGTGGGCTTCTATGGGGCACAATAGTAACAATATGGGCACTACATGGGTTCATCAATATAATAAGTGGGTTGTACTAATAACAATAAGGGGTTACACTAGTAGTATAGGGGCATAACAACATTGTTGTGGGATGTTTTGTCATGAGTGTATGGTTGTATATGCATTCTTTATGCATGTATGGTAGGTAATACATGCATAGTGAGGTCATTGTATGCAATTAGGTCAACATAATGCTATTGGTATGTTATGATGCTAATGAGTTGGTTGACATAAGGTAGGATATGTATATCATTAAAGTGAATTTGCAACATTGGACCTCAAGGAAAGAGCATGTTGTCATACATGATTGTATGTTAGGCATGGAAGTATGTAGGTTAAGGATTGTTATATGCATTATGGTTATGTGTATACCTTTCATTCTATTGATGTTATGGTTACATACATAATATATGCTAGTTGATTAGTGTAGTCATATGCACATATGTTAGATAGTCATGAGTAGTAGTAACCTGTGGTTGTATATATTTCTCTTGTTGTTTTATGTTAGATAACTTGATGGTTATGTTATATGTTATATGTTGTTGATGAACATGATATATAACTTGTTGTTATATGCCAGTAACTTGATGATTAGGGTATTACATTAATATCTTTATGTTATATGTATCATGCTAAATTGGATTGGCATATGAAGATGGTTAGGGTTATGAGATTCAGGTATGAGTCGACTTATTTGTGACATTGTGTTGTACTATTCTAGATTGATCATATATATGTGATTTCAATGCATAAAAGGAAAATGTTTATGAGTTTATGATGTGAACACATTAGCTAGTGACTATTATGGATATCATGACCTTATTTATTTTTGAGTTGATATGTCATGAAGTTATATCATACTAATTTGGATTGATTGTCCAGACATGATAGCCTCCCCTGAGATACATTAAGGCATTATCTTGCTTATGTCATCTACTTTGTGCTTGAATGTTTGATTATGCCGTTTAATTAGTGTTTGAGTGTTGGTGCCTATTATGTTGCCTATTTGTTGTCTGAATGTTTGATTACTTGCATGATATGAGTATGTGTCTATAAGATTGTCTGAATGAACTATATTTTTCTAAGATGATTGTAGTAACACATATGTGTTGAGATAGCTGACATGTACTTGAGTATAAGAGGTGAGAGTTGAAGTATTATGTCTAATGACTATGATTTATGACATGATTGCTAGTCTTGGTAAAGGTTGATTTCAAACTGATAGATATGTTTGTCTTGATATTTGGAACCTGTGTTTGATATGTGCAAGAAGTTGCAGGGTAACATGCTTGTTATTAACATGAAAATGTAACAATTGATGTGTTTATATAACTAATAGTTGGGTGATGTGACAATACATAGTAAGCCTCAATTGCAACAAGGTAAAAGGGTAAAATAAAGGAATTGGATAATAATTCCTTTCGCTATGTTTGGAAACCCTAATTAAAAATGAATGAGTGCTTTGCATACATGAAGCCTTCTTAACCTTAATCTTGTGTGACATTATGTGGATATGTGATAGACTCATGAATATGTACTTGACAAATATATTAGCTAGTCTCTAGGTACTAGTGGATCAATCAAGGGAACTGGAGTCCCTTGAGAGATGACGTGGATATGTTCATTTACAAGAAACATGATTGGAATAACAAGGTAAGGTAACCCATGTATTGTTATGTTTATTTATGCACTGAAAGTTATGTGTTGATGGAAATATGATGCAAGGGATTGCATGGAAAAGAAATTTCCATGGAATCTTCAAGAAGGCTCAGGTTGAAATTTTGCTTGGAGGCTTTGGGAACCATGGGGATGGAGTTATGGTATCTATTTCTAATCTTGTGATTTTGATTCCTTGTGATTTTTTGCACTTGATTGCAGTTATATTTTCATCTTGTGCATGGCCATGCCACTTTGTTTTTGGTCTCGTATTATTGTTGGTTTCCCATGGTTTTCTTCTTGTTTGTTTCTTTCTCTTGCATTTTATGATTGAGAGTCTCAGGAATTGGTTAAGAAAGGAGGAAATTTAGTGGAGCTCGGAGAGAGATGAATGAAATCTAGCAAGTGATGTAAGGCTTGATGAATCTCAGTACATGTATAAAGGAAGATGAGGAAAAGAGTATGACAACCAGTTGGACTGGTTGGGTCCATTGGTGTAAATGGATGATGGCATGAAACTCATGAGAAAAGTAATCAGGAAAGGTAAAGTAAATGGACTTGAGGTGTGAGATACCTTGGCTATGTTGGGAATTGTTGTTCTCAATGTTGTGTATGTTGTGAAGAGGTAAAGGGAGTTCTCTTAACCTTGACATTATGATACGTGGTAATTATGTTGTGATCATGATTATGTTGATGTCTAGATATGTATACATGTATGTATACATGTATGTGATGTATGATCGGGTCATTATGGATCATGGTGGTTTAATCATAATGTTTATATGTATATATGTGTGTATGTATGTCGTTGTCTGACAGGGTCACCAGGGATCATTCTTGTGGAGGAATGATTTCTTATGTAGGTGAATGGCATGAAGAGGTTCCTGATTTATGATGAATCAAGTGGTAAGGGTAGTCATGAAAAATATATGAGGTCAATATCATGTGGATATGAATTAATATTATATTCTTGTATTATGATGTTTATGTTATGACAATTAGCGTTGAAGGATGCATCAGCGGAATGAAAATAATGTACCTTGCGGCATGATAAGATAACCATGCATGGCAGAAAGACATTGGAAGCAAGGTTTCTTAGTAGAGACAATGTGGTTATGGATGTATGGTACTACTATTGTGCATATGTTCTACATGTTGCATCTATGATGTTGTGCGCATTCAGTGTTGTGCATATATAGTATGTTGTACATGTTGTTTATGCAATGTTATGTACATGGTGATACAGATAGTGTTGTGTAAATATTTCATATGCAGTGATGGGTATGGATGGTGCTATCTACATGTTGGATATGTGGTGTGGTGTACATATTGTACTATAGACATGATAGGTATGCGGTGTTGTGTGAATATGGTGTTGTCGACATGTTGGATATGTAGTGCTATATGCGTAGGGTGTTATGTAGATGTTGTATATGAAGTGCTATGTAGATATAGTATTGTGTGCATATTATACATGTGGTGTTATGTACATATGGTGTTGTGTGCATGATTGTACAAGTGGTGATATGTGAATTTGGTGATGTGTAGATGTTGTACAAGTGGCGTTGTGTGAAGGTGGTGTTGTGTACATCTCGTGCATGTGGCGTTGTGTACATGTGGTATTGTGTACATGTCGTGCATGTGGTAATGCGTACAAGTGGTATTTGGCAGACATTGTACAGGTGGTGTGGTGTACATGTGGCAATGTGTACACATTGTGCAAGTGGTGTTGTTTACATGTGATGTTGTGCAAACATCGTGCAAGTGTTGTGGTGTACATGTGGTACTGTGTACATGTTGTACCTATGGTACTAATGTGCATGTGGTACTGTGTGCATGTCATAGATGTTGTGTGGTAGGCATGGGGTACTATGTATGTTCATTATGTAGTCATGGTATCATGCCATGTGTATTTGTTGTGATGTACTTTGTGTATGTATACGCATTATGTTGTACATCGACTGTAGGTGTAAGTATTGTGTGATGGTGTACACAGGATGTAGACATATGTATTATGTTGTGTCGCACACTCAGTGTAGCTGTAGGCGTTGTATGTTAGGTATATGTGCATGTATTTCATGGAGTTGTATATCGTGTGTGGAAACTGATCTGAAGTGCGTATGGAATAAAGACAAAGGTAGAAGCTAAGGATTTATTAAAGGATAAGTATCAATATTTTATTTCAGTTTTATTATGCTTGTGAAATATGATTTTGGTTTATGATGGTCACATATGATTTATGATTTTGATCTATGATGGTGTGTTTTGAGCTAACCTGATGTGATATATCTATACATGATGATTTGGTCAAAGATGCTAGTTTGACTTGTTGTGATAGGAAGTAAACATGATTGCAAGTGTACCTTATTGACAAGGTACAAATGAGTTATGATTTGAGGTTTGTTTCAACTTATTTTAATCTAATGGAAGTTATGTGCTTGGTACAGGAAGCATGAAAATGCCCAGTTGGGTGGTTGAAATTGACTGGAAGCATTAGTAGCAATGACAAAAGTAATTGGAACATATAACAATATGTTGGTAAAGAACTTCAGGAGCAGGGCCATTTTAGGACAATGGTACCCAATAGTATCCATTGATTTACATGATAATTCTATGACCAGTATGATGGTTTGAGGTAGGAATATGCCTTTTTTTTTTTAATTTCCAATGTGAGGAAGCCTTGTCAAGGGATAGATCGCTGGGATAGGGGATGCAGGGGAACTTGGAAGGTGAGTGACTACATGGAAGGGGTGACAAGATTTCCCAAGGGACTGTATAGCAAAGAAGGGAAGGCTGGGGATATATTTGTTTTAGTCATTAGGATTTCCCGATGGAATCAAATGCACATTGGGAGTATGCCCTGGAATAATGAGTCGATAAATTTTCGCTGAGAGGACAAGTGGCATAGGATTATAGAACTAGACATTAGATGAGTTTTACTATGGCAATGGATTCTGGACTTCCTGGGAAGGAGGTGAATCCTAGTATTACTTTGAGGGTGAAGGTGTGAGCCTCTAAATTCCCTCGTTGCAGATGCATGCATCATATTCTTTTATTTTCTAGTTTAGAAAATGTGCATATGTGTATATGTGGTTATTAATAAATACTGTAATGAGTTGTGTTATAAAGCTCAAGTATGCAGTATGGTTGTTATCTGGTCAAGTTGTCATGATATTTTTATTTTGAGCTTGTCATTCATTGTAAATACTACAATGAGCTAAATATAAATATCCACGGGCAGTATGTTTTCTTTTCAGTTGTTTTGTTGAGGTCATGGTGTGGTTTAATACTGAGGATGGTGTTCCCCAAGAGGGAGGATTCTATAATAGTTCTAATGAAAATTCCATGTAATAAAAGTTAATAAAGGAAAAATAAGACCATGGGTAAGGGAAACATATTCCAAGTTGAATGTTGGGAAAAGATATCCTAGTGGGAATCACTGGATGTGTTTATGGCTAACTGAAATTGGAAAAGTAAAATGCATTAAAAGGGAATTTTTGGCACAATTATTTATGAAAATAAAAGAAAATAGGAGAAAAGGGAGGTGAAAGCTCATACGTTTCATGTAAGGAGGAAATTGAAGTAAAATAATGGAAATTAACAAAAATAGAGGCAACAATGATAAAAAGGATTATGAGGATCTGTTGGTAGGCTTAGTTAGGGTAGGCTTGGTCAGTTCAATTTTCGAGCTCTCTCATTATACTTTCTCTCTCACTCACTCTTGGACACTTAGATTTTTCTTTGAGCACTCTAGCTTTGGAGCAAGGAAGCAAAAGCATGCAAAGGGAAAGGAAGGAAACCAAGGATCAAGTAGGGAAGAGAAAGATCAAGCAACTTCGACAGGAATACTCGTAGGAAACATATTGCATGTGTGATTTCCTAGCTAGTTTTGACCTGCACGACTTTGCATGTTGGTGTATAGTTCTCTTTTTATCAGTGGCATGGTTTTTCCGGGTTATGACAGTGGTTTTTAGCCTAGCCTTGCCTTTTTTTGAATGTCATGGTGTGCTAGGATGCTGATCTCAGTTTTGAGCTTCGGAATTGCTGATGGATTTCGAAATCTGAGGCGAAGGTGGTCTCAAGGTTCATTCCCAAAGGCCTAAGAATCCCTTGAATAGTTTTGGTGACATACACGGTAAAGTCTAAGGGGGGTGTCTTAGTTTAGGGCCTAGTGATACAGGATTGGATTATGGTAAGGCCTGAGATACAAGGAGATGAAAATTTCCTAAAGGATAATGATGGGTTCCGGGTGGCATTCCATGTTTCATTCAACTTTGTGATCAAAGCTCTGATTTTGGTGTGATCACGGTTTGGTTAGGGTGGAGGCGGTTTAACCACTGCATTCCCTTGGTTTTTTTTTTATTTGTTTATCCATGATATCCCACATTCATGATTGGAATATGGCATGGGGGTGACTGGATAAAAGAAACATATGGTTCAGCCATGTCTATGGTCAGGTGGTACATGGAAGTCTAGAACCTATTTGGATTTGCTTATGTTTAATAAAATATAATTTCTCTTTATTTTTTACTTATTAATATGTGGATTTAATGAATCATATCTCACTTGTATTTTCATGGTTTAAAACTGGTTATAAGCATGGTTATACGACTAGTTATTTTCATGGTTATTTCATGTATTTATTTGTAACTAAAAGTATAATGGATGCAAGACATAATTGATGTGGTAATAGTTCAAGGGAGAAGGTGGTGATCCTTCTTGTCATGTATCGTAAGAGTTTTCAGTAATTCATGCTTTATCTTGTATCCTAGACATGTAGATAGCATTAATGCCAAGTGTTTGGGAGAATGTAAGTTTTGGTTGGGGATAGTCAGGCCTAGTCCTAGAGTTAGTTTTTGGTTTATTAGTCATCTCATCATATGTTTAATGGATTCTGGAAGTTACAACAAGTTATGGGCAGTGGACGAAATTATGGGCTTGAAAAGTTCTTTAAATCCCACGGAATCTAGCATAGGTCCGCTGGAAATAGTCCCTGCATGTAGGCATGCAACTTTGTGGGAGAGTCCATGGATTTTTGGATGTGGGAATTTCCATAGTATGGGAGCATCGAGAGGTTTAATTTTTTAAAACTCAGTGGGAACTAGGGGCATGATAATGTGTGGTTTGGATGGATCCTGGGAGTGTTTTTGCTAATGTGGAAGATATGTTTGATATGTTTCCATCGATACCACTTCCTTAAGGACACCTGGGAGGTTTAATCATATCATAGTAGCCTCTCGCCACATTTTTACCTCAGTTGACTAGTTACTTGTTTAGATATGGGAGGAGGATGTTACAATGAATCATTTATGCATTAACCGTTGATTATTATTTTAGCTCTAATTACTAACATAAAAGTAATTCTACAATGTTTGGATGATGGAGGCATGTTTAATCCACACCAATTGTAACAATCAAATTCAATAATGGCTATTTGGGCCTATATTCCGGTAGACAGTTATACTTGGTAAGTTATATATGTGTTGGTAAAAACACTTCTACAATTGCCATGAAGTTAGCTTCCTTCTACAATTTTTCACATAGAAATCATATGAATGCACTAATCAAAACTATAATCATTTTTCTTACGTTAATGCCTTTAGCATCATATTCTAAACAATAACCATAATGATGAATAATTATGATGATGATAACTAGTATTCCTATCAATATTATGAAAATGATAATGATGATAGTGAAATCATGTTAATTAATGAGTTAGTTGGGTTAGAAGGGCTAGTAAGTTATGTTTGTTATGTTATGGTGTTAGTGGGTTGGGATTATTTGTTATTTTAATATGGGGGCTACTCATGGATTATATTGCAATAGGCATATGTTGACTAGTGTTTAAAGATATTAAGAGGAAGTATGAGTGAAATATGGTGATCACATTAGGGTTAATGAGGGAAAAGGGGTATATGCCAAGAAAATAAAATTATAGGGTTAATATAGGTTAGTATAAGAGTGTTAAATATATTAAAATATAGTCACTGTTATTGTCATTGTTATTATCATTGTCATTTTTATGATGATGATGATGACGATGATGATGATGATGATGATGATGAAATCATAATAATTATTCCCATAATGATGATAATAATGATGACGATGACGACGACGATGATGATGATGATGATGATGACCACCCTATATTCAATAGATTATCCTGTTTTATCATTCTCGTCAATATTAGTTTTATTTATATGTAGCGAGTAAGGTTACCATCTAAATTTGTGTTCTTGAAAAACATACATATTTAATGATATGGTAAGTGATGATATTTGTGATATAAAAAATAAGGAAAAAAATCTAATAATAATACAACTGATTTATGAAAATATTCTTTGGCCAATGATAAATTTGATGGAGAATATAAATATGATGACAATATCCCTTTCATAAAAAGGCATAAAGAATAATAATAAGTACCTATAAGAAAATAAGAACATCAATAAGGATGCATTACATGACATAGAGGTACATAATAATGTAAATGATGAAATTTAGATTTGCAATAATATTATAATATAATGATAGGGTTATCCCCCCTCATTCTATTACAATGAAAAATTATATGAAGAAAAAGACTATCTTTTGCTTCATAAAAAAATGGATTATCCATCATTATTGGATTATATAATTTCTTACTATTGTTAAATATTTTAATTCACATTGATTTATAATTTGCATGTGATTGACTATGGGGAAAAGATTCTCTTCAATCACTATTTAATATACTTGGTAAACATGGTTTTAAAAGGATAATAGTTAAGGTAGTTAAATGGTTTAACATGATTTAAAGTCAAGTGTGTGGTTTGAGTTGAAAACTTACATAACTCAATCAAAGTTTGCAAATTATTGAGTTAAACTACATTCCATACAACATAAAACCTACATTTCTTCGAATGGTAGACATTGAAAACCTATGTTTAACAAAATGAATTATCTTATGTTGATATTTGATGATTGTTTTAGCTCTAATTTCCAATATCAAATTAATTATAAGGTGTTTGGATGATGGTAACATGTTCAATTCATACCAATTATAGCAATTAACTTCAATATAATGGATAATCGTCCTTCTATAACAGTATATATGTTTCCTTGGTAAGTTATACATTTGTTGATGATAACACTGTTACAATTTGTCATGCAGTTAACTTGCTTCTAAAAATTTTCATCTAGATGCCATGTGAATGCACTAATCAACACTAAAATATTTTTTTTTATGTTAATTTCTTTAACATCATATTCTCGGAAATAACCATAATGATGAATAACAGTGAGGATGAAAATTAATTTTCTTATCATTATGATGATAATGTTGATAATCATAATCATTAGAAACCCTGATGAATTATGCTTAAATTAGGTTAGGGTGTTAGTGAGTTGGGCCATATTGATTTAGGTTTTTAGGGGTTAGTCGTGGATTATGTTGCATTACACATATGTGGTCAAGTATTCAAAGACATTAATAGGAAATTTGAGTGAAATGTGGTGATCACATGAGGGGTCATTATGGCAAGGTGACATGTGTCAATCAAATAAATATTACAAGTTTAACATGGGTTAGTATCAAAGTGTTGATTATGTTAAAATGTATTTTCAATATCATTGTTGTCATCATCATCATCGTTGATATCATTATGATGATGATAATGATGATGGCATTGAAAATCATAAGAGTGATGCCTACAATGACGAAAATAATGTTGACATTATTTTCATTGATGACAAAGAAACAACAAGAGAAGCGAGGTATGCATGACCAACATGGTAGGAGCAACAAAGGAGAAACAACAGGTGATATGGCATTGTTCTTTTGTACATTGTGTGTACATGGCACTTTTAATGAGAAGTTGTGATGTTTGTAAGAAACAAGTCACATGCTTATGATTGAAATGATAATATATCCACAAATGATTAGGATCAACAAAGGTATGATAAGGAGAAAATGTAATACTTATTGTTTGCATAAGATTATGTTATGATATTCATGCTTGAACGTATAGTACTTGTTGAGAACTATTAATCCATTATACTTGCAAAACAATGTTGTGATGTAAGGCAAATAGGCAACAACAAAAAATGTGGTCTATCCTTGAGTGCAGAAAGGCATTAGAAAGTGAATGTTTTAGGTTTGCATATGTTCTATGCATATTTTCATATGGTATTGGAGATATGTTTTGTAGGTTTATTTGAACGTTGATGTATGCTTGTGAGCACAAGACAGGGGCATCACAGTATGAAGGCATGATTTATGAATGCATAGTTGAACAACTATTGTAGATGACATGCTTGTCATTGATGCGGGCTATGTTAAGAAAACTATTGAGCATGTGCTTTTGAAGTATGCTTGTGATGCTTGGAGATGTCAATGAGCTGAGATGTTGGCTTGCTTATATTCGTATATGCATATGATGGTTGAGCTTAAATGTTGTGATTTAAGGAAAAGGAAAAGGCAAAGATGTTGCAAAGATTGTTGTGGTGCGAGGCAAAGACGTGATGCAAGGAAAAGGAAAAGGTATAATGCAAGGACCAAGGAAAAGGCATGAAGAATGCTTTTATGTTTTTGATCTTGTGATGTGTTATGGTTGCTCATGTATTGCTAATATATGTTGCAAAGAATTTGGTTGCTATATTGCTGATCTAACTATTATAGGTGGCTGAAAAATAATATTGAGTGAAGCATTTATTTATCTTAATATTCAAAATCTCAAAAAGTGTGAAATGAATGAGTGGAATGAAAAAAGACAAGTCCTTTCACTTCATATTCAAGATTGGAATACCAAGATCCATCAAAGCTTGCTTATAAAAATTTGTGAGTTTGCAAAGCTATAATATTATATAGTTAGATAATGTGGGATTTGATTGAGTTGTTATGCATTAATTAGTTGACACATATATAGAGTTGATATGAAGCAAATTTGAGGAGGAGAAGAAACAAATAGAGAGACAGAGGTATGCAGATTTATAAATCACGTAAGTAGCACATTGTTTCTTGTTTGTATGACGGGGTTATTGTCTCCTTTCAAGTTGTAGCTTGATAAATAACAGGTTCGAGCCTATTGAGGTAGGAGCCTCCTGTGAGTTGTAACCTGTAGAAAACTTATGGGAGTTGGAGCTTCCTTGCATGTTGTAGCTTGCAAAAAAATTGAGGTAGTAGCCTCATGTAGGTTGGAGCCTACAAAAAACCAGATGTAATAAGGGAGTAGGAGCTTGCCTTTGCATAACAACAATAAAAAAGTTGTGGTTCTATCTCTTTATGGGTTTCCACTTATATATGGTGTCCAGATGCGTTGTCATTATGTTCTAATGTGCTATTTTGGCTTATTTATTACTTTGATGTTATTTTAATTTTTTTGGTTGTTATGTGTTAATCTCATCATTTAATATTTCAGTTAATTAGTTAAAAGAAAATAAATTTAATGTCCATGAATGTACTAAACTAATTCACCCCCCCAAGAGTTTAGTCAAGCTTTCATCAAATAATGGTGAAAATGACGATGATGATGATAATGATAGTGATGACGATAATGATGACTACCCTCTACTCAATATATTATCATGTTTGATGTTCATTCGAATAAAGTTCAATTGTCTTATGATTGAGAGAGTGAGATTAACAACATAATGAAAATGATGACGAAGATGGATTGGTTGGGCCCATTGCTGTAAATGGATGATGGCATGACACTCATGAGAAAAGTAATCAGGAAAGGTAAAGTAAATGGACTTGAGGTGTGAGATACCTTAAATATGTTTGGAATTGTTGTTTTCAATGTTGTGCATGTTGTGAAGAGATAAAGGGAGTTCTCTTAACCTTGACCCTATGATACTTGATAATTATGTTGTGATCGTGATTATGTTGACGTCTAGATATGTATACATATATGTGATGTCTAATCGGGTCATTATGGATCATGGCGGTTTAATGCTAATGTTTATATGTATATATGTGTGTATGTATGTCGTTGTTTGACAGGGTCACCAGGGATCATTCTTGTAGAGGAATGATTTCTCATGCAGGTGAATGGCATGAAGAGGTTCCTAATTTATGAGGAGTCAAGTGGTAAGGTTAGTCATGACAAATATATGAGGTCAGTATCATGTGGATATGAATTAATATTATATGCTTGTATTATGCCTATGTTTATGTTATGAGAAGTAGCATTGAAGGATGCATCAGCAGAATTAAAACAATGTACCTTGCGGCACGCTAAGATAAGCATGGATGGAAGAAAGACACTGGGAGCAAGGTTGCTTAGTAGAGACAGTGTGATTTTGGATGTATGGCACTACTATTGTGCATATATTGTATATGTTGTACATGTTGCATCTGTGATGTTGTGCGCATTCAGTGTTGTGTATGTTGTACATGTTGTTTATGCAATGTTATGTACATGGTGGTACAAATAACATTGTGTAAATATTGCATATGTAGTGATGGGTATGGATGGTGCTATGTACATGTTGGATAAGCAGTGCGATATACATATTGTACTATACACGTGATAGATATGTGGTGTTGTGTGCATATGGTGCTGTCCACATGTTGGATATGTAGTGCTATGTACATAGGGTGTTATGTATAGGTTGTATATGAAGTGCTATGTACATATGGTGTTGTGTGCATGATTGTACAAGTGGTGATATGTGAATTTGGTGATGTGTACATGTTGTACAAGTGGCATTATGTGAAGGTCGTGTTGTGTACATCTCGTGCATGTGGCGTTGTGTACATGTGGTGTCATGTACATGTTGTGCATGTGGTAATGTGTACATGTGGTATTGGGTAGACATTGTACAGGTGGTGCCGTGTACATGTGGCAATGTGTACACATTGTGCAAGTGGTGTTGTTTACATGTGATGTTGTGCAAACATCGTGTAGGTATTGTGGTGTACAGGTGGTACTGTGTACATGTTGTAACGATGGTACTGGTGTGCATGTGGTACTGTCTGCATCTCATAGATGCTATGTGGTAGGCATGCAATACTATGTATGTGCATTATGTAGTCATGATATCATGACATGTGTATTCTTTGTGATGTACATTGTGTATGTATATGTATTATGTTGTACATTGGGTGTAGGTGTAAGTATTGTGTGGTGGTGTACACATGACGTAGGCATATGTATTATGTTGTGTTGCACACTCGATGTAGTTGTAGGAATTGTATATTAGGTATATGTGCATGTATTTCATGGCATTGTATGTCATGTGTGGTTGCATGTGTGTGATGCACACTATGTATAAGTGCACATGGTTGAGGAGAAGGAACTAGGTGTTTGTCGGGTGCAGAAACTGATCCGGAGTGCTTATGGAATAAAGAAAAAGGTAGAAGCTAACGATTTATTAAAGGATAAGTATCAATATTTTATTTCAGTTTTATTATGCTTGTGAATTATGATTTTGGTTTATGATGGTCACATATAATTTATGATTTTGATCTATGATGGTTGTGTTTTGAGCTAACGTGATGTGATATATCTATACATGATGATTTGGTCAAATATGCTAATTTGACTATTTGTGACAAGAAGTAAACAATATTGCAAGTGTACCTTATTGATGAGGTACAAATGAGGTATGATTTGAAGTTTTTTAATTTCTTTTAATCTAATGGAAGTTATGTGCTTGGTACAGGAAGCACGAAAATGCTCAGTTGGGTCGTTGAAATCGACTGCAAGCATTAGTAGCAATGAGAAAAGGAATTGGAACATGGAACAATATGTTAGTAAAGCACTTTAGGAGTAGGGCCATTTTCGGACAATGGTACCCAATAGTATCCATTGATTTACATGATAATTCTATGAACGATATGATGGTTTGAGGTAGGAATATGCCTTAGTTGTTTGAATTTCAAGTGCAAGGAAGCCTTACCAAGGGATGGATCGCTCGGGATAGGGGATGCAGGAGAACTTGGAAGGTGAGTGACTACATGGAAGGGGTGACAATATTTACCAAGGGTCTGTGTAGCAAAGAAGGGAAGGTTGGGGATATATTTGTTTTGGTCATTAGAATTTCTAGATGGAATCAAATGCACATTGAGAGTATGCCCTGGAACAATGAGTCGATAAATGTTCACTGAGAGGACAAGTGGCGTAGTATTATATCACTAGACATTGGATGGGTTTTTACTATGGCAATGGATTCTAGACTTCCTGGGAAGGAGGTGAATCCCAGTATTACTATGAGGGTGAAGGTGTGAGCCTCTGGATTCCCTCGTTGTGGATGTAGGCATCATATCCTTTTATTTACTGGTTTAGAAAATGTGCATATGTATATATGTGGTTATCATAAATACTGTAATAAGCTATGTTATAAAGCTCCAATAAGCAGTATGGTTGTTATCTAGTCAAGTTATCATGATGTTTTTATTTTGAGCAGGTCATTCATTGTAAATACTACAATTAGCTAAATATAAAGATCCACGGGTAGTATGTTTTCTTTTCGGTGGTTTTGCTAAGGTCATGGTGTCGTTTAATACTGAGGATGGTGTTCCCCAAGAGGAGGATCCTGTAATAGTCCTAATGAAAATTCAATGTAATAAAAGTTAATAAAGGAAAAATAAGACCATGGGTAAGGGACACAAATTCCAAGTTGAATGTTGGGAAAAGATATCCTAGTGGGAATCACTGGATATGTTTATGGCTAAAGGAAATTGGAAAAGGAAAGGGCATTGAAAGGGCATTTTGTGATCCAGGTCTGGGTGTGAAGAAGGACCTTCCCAAGACCTTTTACATTCGTGATGTGCTAAAATTTCATTTTAAAATAGCATTAACAAATACAGCTGCAGACTGTAAAAAGGAGCAACATAATAATCATCATCACATGAAAACACAAGCCGTTGTTAACGGAGTTCGTCCAGGAGGGACTATGTCTCTGAGCCCCAATCAAGGTGGTGTAGGCTGCCGCATTAGGTTCTGTCAATAAAAGTGATGTACATAAGAGTTTTGTTGTCTCGATCATACAAGGAAGAATTCCCTCACGCAGGAGTGGATCTAAGAGATATTCCACAACTAGATCTCTCAATCAAAACTCCTATCAATATGACACAAAACATGCATGGTGTGCATCCCACCAACAAAGCGTAAAAGGGATGCCAAAGAAAAACACATACACAATGACAACAAGAGTATCCCAGAAGCACACAATAAGGGATCTCAAAGTATAAAGTACATCATATGAAGATTCCTCATAACACGAAGCAAGGAATCATGACAACATGAAAATAGAAAGATCCTCCATCAATATCAATCTAGGATCTGCAACATAATGTAAAAGACGAAATATATGAATAAATCATATACTTCACACCAACCACTGGCCATCTGAAGATATGAATGAAGAAGTGGATAAAACAATCCACAATGAACATTTATTCACATCATCAATGTGCAGGCATAGTCCGCTCCCAATCGGTCATGACATCACTATGAATGGCCATAGGAAGAAGTGTTTCTCTGAAGCAACTGTCAAAGTGCTGAAGCTTGTTGAAACACTGATCTCAAAGCATCAATATGCAAGAAGAATAAGTGATCAAAGAAAAATAATCGACCTCAAATAAATATAACCAATCATAAAGATAAGAATCATTCAGGTCTTCTTGCTCGGTAGCTCTATGGCTATTTGGCCATATAGCGCTCGAGTTTGTCTCCCGCTCTGTGAATCTTCCAGAATTTCAAGCACTCTGGGCTATCATGCTTTGTGTAGCTCTCCGTGGCACTCTAGCTATCTCTGTGCAATTCCTAGCCCACTCGTTCTGTGGCTCTCCATCAGTGCAACCTCCTCATTGAGGTCTCTGGCACTCAGACTCTCTAGCAGTCACCAACACAGGCTCCCGGGCTCTCTGGTACATACTCTCTTCCTCTAGCACGCCACCCTCGGGCTGTCTATCATACCTTTGCTACACAGCCTTCCGCACTCTCTCCTCGGCTCTGTATCACCCATCGTGTTTTATACACATTTGGGACAAGGCCGCATCTAAATCAGAGTTGTTTTTGTTCAGAATAGAAGTTGTTTGCTTAGAAGCATCAACCGTTGCAACAAAACTTTGAAAATAACCTTCTTTCTGTTTTAAAAATAGAAATACAATGAAAACTAACAAATCTGACAAATCCCTTTAAAGCTAGACTTCAAAACAGTTGAAATCTAACCTACAAACCTTATCGGGTTTGCTTTAATTGCTTATTGCATCACATAACTGAATTGGCCAAAACCGAGAATACATTAAAAAGTCTGAATTCTCGGATCTAAAATTTTATAAAATCGGATCTATTGTTCCATTAGGTTCGTTCCTAATCGCAAGTAGGGATTGTCGATCATCAATGTTGATCGTTCTGATCGCCGATTTAATCATGGTCGTTGATCGGCTTCCTGATCTGACAGCTGAAATTAAATCACATATCACTATTGCATTAGCCTGGGGTCCTTTGCCAATATATCTGCATGTGGAGATGCTGATCACCGATAACAATGGTCGCTAATCATAGGGGTCCCGAACCTCAGCCTTTGGGTTTCGCCGATGGCAATTGCCTATCCCCGACTCCGATATCGGAGATAGCTAGTCGAGGTTCCCAAAGGCTCGCCTTAAGTCCACCCTTTGGACTATGCCGATTGCAATTTGCCTCCTAAGGCTTAAAGTCCAATTTTTATGGTAAACCCTCATTTTCTTAAGCATCAAGCTAACCTTCTTTTCGCGATAACTTCGTCATCCGAACTTGGATTGATGAACTGTTCGCACCTCCATGATCAAGAAGATGAGCTCTTTAATCTGGTCCTAATTCGACATCATTCTGATCACTTTGATTTTCGAGTGTTTTCATGCCATGGTGTCTAAAGATCCACCTGGATCATTTTGGCATACTTATTTATGAAAATAAAGGAAAATAGGAGAAAAGGGAGGTGAAAGGTCATAGGTTTCATGTAAGGAGGAAAATGAAGGAAAATAATGGAAATTGAAGAAAATAGAGGCCTCATTGATAAAAAGGTTTCTAAGGATCTGTTAGTAGGCTTGGTTAGGGTAGGCTTGGTCAGTTCAATTTTGGAGCTCTCTCATTATTCTCTCTCTCTCTCTCTCTCACTCTTAGACACTTAGATTTTTCTTCGAGAACTCTAGCTTTGGAGCAAGGGAGGAAAAGCATGCAAAGGGAAAGGAAGGAAACCAAGGATCAGGTAGGGAAGAGCAAGGTCAAGAAGCTTCGACAAGAATACTTGTAGGTAACATATTGCGTGTGTGATTTCCTAGCTAGTTTTGACCTACACAAGTTTTCATGTTGGTGTATGGTTCTCTTTCTGTCAGTGACATGGTTTCTCCGGGTTACGACAGTGGTTTTCAGCCTAGCCTTGCCTTTTTTCTAAATGTGATGGTGTGTTGGGATGCTGATCTCGGTTTTGAGCTTTGGAATTATTGGATGGATTTCGAAATCTAAGGTGAGGGTGGTCTCAAGGTTCATTACCAAAAGCCTAGGAATCCCTTGAATAATTTTGGCGAGATACATAGTAAAGTCTGAGGGAGGGGTCTTGATTTAGGGCCTAGTGATACATGATTGGATTGTGGTAAGGCCTAGGATACAAGGAGATGAAAAATTCCTAAAGGATAATGATGGATTCTAGGTGGCATTCCAAGTTTGGTTCAATTTTTTGATCAAAGCAACGGTTTTGGTGTGATCACGGTTTGGTTGGGGTGGAGGTGGTTTAATCACTGCATTCCCTTATTTTTTTTTTTGGATTGATTTATCCATGATATCCCACATTCATTATTGGAATATGGCATGGGGGTGATTGGCTAAAAGAGAGATATGGTTCAACCATGTCTATGGTCAGGTGGTATGTGGAAGTCCGGAACTTATTTGGATTTGCTTATGTTTAATAAAATATAATTTCTCTTTATTTTTTACTTATTAATATGTGGATTTAATGAATGGTATCTCACTTTTATTTTCATGGTTTAATGCTGGTTATAAGCATGGTATATGACTAGTTATTTTCATGGTTTAATGTTGGTTATAAGCATGGTTATATGACTAGTTATTTTCATGGTTATTTCATGTATTTATTTGTAACTAAAAGTATAATGGATGCAATACATAATTCATGTGATAATAGTTCAAGGGAGAAGGTGGTGATTCTTCTTGTCATGTATCATAAGAGTTTTCAGTAATTCATGCTTTTTCTTGTATCCTAGACATGTAGATTCCATTGATGCCAAGTGTCTGTTGGAAATAGTCCCTGCATGGTTGTGGGAGAGTCCATACCTCTTTGGATGCGGGAATTCCCATAGCATGGGAGCATCTAGAGGTTTAATATTTTAAAAACTTAGTGGAAACCAAGGGCATGGTACGTGTGTGGTTAAGATGGATCTTGGGAGTGTTTTTGATGATGTGGAAGGTATGTTTGATGTGTTTCCATCGATACCACTTCCTTAAGGACACCTAGGAGGTTGAATCATATCATAGTAGCCTCTCACCACATTTTTACCCCGTGTTGGTTGGTTACTTGTTTAGATATGGGAGGAGGATGTTACAATGAATCATTTATGCATTAACCATTGATGATTATTTTAGCTCTGATTACGAACATAAAAGTAATTCTACAATGTTTGGATGATGGAGACATGTTTAAGCCACACCAATTATAGCAATCAAATTCAATAATGGCTATTTGGGCCTATATTCGGCTAGATATGTATCCTTGTAAGTTATATATGTGTTGATAAAAACACTTCTACAATTTGTCATAAAGTTAGCTTCCTTCTACACTTTTTGACATAGAAATCATATGAATGCACTAATCAAAACTATAATCATTTTTCTTAGGTTAATGCCTTTAGCATCATATTCTAAGCAACAACCATAATGATGAATAATTATGAGGATGATAACTAGTATTCTTATCAATATTATGATAATGATAATGATGACAATGAAATCATGTTAATTAATGAGTTAGTTGGGTTAGAAGAGCTAGTGAGTTATGTTTATTATGCTATGGTGTTAGTGGGCTGGGATTATTTGTTAGTTTAGTAAGGGGGCTACTCATGGATTATATTGCAATAGGTATATGTTGAATAGTGTTTAAAGATCTTAAGAGGAAGTATGAGTGAAATATGGTGATCACATTAGGGTTAATTAGGGAAAAGGGGCATATGCCAAGGAAATAAAAATTATAGGGTTAATATAGGTTAGTATAAGAGTGTTAAATATATTAAAATATAGTCACTGTTATTGTCATTGTTATTATCATTGTCATTTTTATGATGATGATGATTTCGACGATGATGAAATCATAATAATGATTCTCATAATGATGATAATAATGATGATGATGATGACCACCCTCTATTCAATAGATTATCATGTTTCATTCTCGTCAATATTAGTTGTATTTCTATGTTGCGAGTAAAGTTACCATCTAAATTTGTGTTCTTGAAAAACATACATATTTAATGATATGGTAAGTGATGATATTTGTGATATAAAAAATATCTAATAATAATACAACTGATTTATGAAAATATTCTTTCACCAATGATAAATTTGATGGAGAATATAAATATGATGACAATATCCCTTTCGTAAAATGGCATAAAGAATAATAATAAGTACCTATAAGAAAATAAGAACATCAATAAGGATGCATTACATGACATAGAGGTACATAATAATGTAAATGATGAAATTTAGATTTGCAATAATATTATAATATAATGATAGGGTTATCCCCCCTCATTCTATTACAATGAAAAAAATATCGATTATCCATCATTATTGGATTATATAATTTCTTACTATTGTTAAATATTTTAATTCAGATTGATTTATAATATACATGTGATTGACTGTGAGGAAAATATTCTCTTCAATCACTATTTAATATATTTGGTACACATGGTTTTAAAAGGATAATAGTTAAGGTAGTTAAATGGTTTAATATGTCAAGTGTGTGTTTTGAGTTGAAAATTTACATAACTCAATCAAAGTTTGCAAATTATTGAGTTAAACCACATTCCATACAACATAAAACCTACATTTCTTCGAATGGTAGACATTGAAAACCTATGTTTAACAAAATGAATTATATTATGTTGATATTTGATGATTGTTTTAGCTCTAATTTCCAATATCAAATTAATTATAAGGTGTTTGGATGATGGTAACATGTTCAATTCATACCAATTATAGCCATTAAATTCAATATAATGGATAATCGTCCTTCTATAGGGGTATATATGTTTCCTTGGTAAGTTATACATTTGTTGATGATAACACTGTTATGCAGTTAACTTGCTTCTAAAAATTTTCATTTAGACACCATCTGAATGCACTAATCAACACTAAAATAATTGTTTTCATGTTAATTTCTTTAACATCATATTCTCGGCAATAACCATAATGATGAATAACAATGAGGATGAAAAATAATTTTCTTATCATTATGATGATAATGTTGATAATCATAATCATGATAACTAATGAGCTAGTGAGGTTAGAAAGCCTCATGAATTACGCTTAAATTAGGCTAGGGTGTTAGTGGGTTGGGCCCTATTGTTTTATGTTTTTAGGGGTTAGTCGTGGATTATATTGCATTACACATATGTGGCCAAGTGTTGAAAGACATTAATAGGAAATATGAGTGAAATGTGGTGATCACATGAGGGGTCATTATGGCAAGGTGACATGTGTCAATCAAATAAATATTACAAGTCTAACATGGGTTAGTATCAAGGTGTTGATTATGTTAAAATGTATTTTCAATATCATTGTTGTCATCATCATCATCATCGTTGATATCATTATGATGATGATAATGATGATGGCATTGAAAATCATAAGAGTGATGCCTACAATGACAAAAATAATGTTGACATTGTTGTCATTGATGACAAAGCAACAACAAGAGAAACGAGGTATGCATGACCAACATGGTAGGAGAAACAAAGGAGAAACAACATGTGATATGGCATTGTTGATTTGTACATTGTGTGTACATGGCATTTTTAATAAGAAGTTGTGATGTTTGTAAGAAACAAGTCACATGCTTATGATTGAAATGATAATATAAGCACAAATGATTAGGATCAACAAAGGTATGCTAAGGATAAAATGTAATACTTATCGTTTGCATAAGATTATGTTATGGTACTCATGCTTGAACGTATAGCACTCGTTGAGAACTATTAATTCATTATACTTGCAAGACAATGTTGTGATGTAAGGCAAACAAGCAACAACAAAATATGTGGTCTATCCTTGAGTGCAGAAAGACATTAGAAAGTGAATGTTTTATGTTTTCATATGTTCTATGCATATTTTCATATGGTATTGGAGATATGTTTTGCAAGTTGATTTGAGGGCTGATGTATGCTTGTGAGCACAAGACAGGGGCATCACAGTATGATGGCATGATTTATGAATGCATAGTTGAACAACTATTGTAAATGACATGCTTGTCATTGATGTGGGCTATGTTAATCAAACTATTGAGCACGCTATTTTGAAGTATGCTTGTGATGCTTGGAGATGTCAATGAGCTGAGATGTTGGCTTGCTTATATTCGTATATGCATATGATGGTTGAGTTGAAATGTTGTGATGTAAGGAAAAGGAAAAGGCAAAGATGCTGCAAAGATTGTTTTGGTGTGAGGCAAAGACGTGATGCAAGGGAAATTAAAATGTATAATGCAAAGACCAAGGAAAAGGCATGAAGAATTCTTTTATGTTTGCGATGTTGTGATGTGTTATGGTTGCTCATGTATTGCTAATATATGTTGCAAAGAATATGGCTGCTATATTGCTGATCTAACTACTATAGGTGGCTAAAAAATAATATTTAGTGAAGCATTTATTTATTTTAATATTCAAAATCTCAAAAAGTGTGAAATGAATGAGTGGAATGATAAAAGATAAGTCCTTTCACTTCATATTCAAGTTTGGAAAACCAAGATCCATCAAAGCTTGCTTATAAAAATGTGTGTGTTTGCAAAGCTATAATATTAGATAGTTAGATAATGTGGGAGTTGATTGAGGTGTTATTCATTAATTACTTGACACATATATAGAGCTGATACAAAGCAAATTTGAGGACGAGAAGAAACAAATAGAGAGATGGAGGTATGCAGATTTATAAATCACATAACCAACATATTGTTTCTTGTTTGTATGAGGGGGTTATAGTATCCTTTCAAGTTGTAGCTTGTTGGAGCCTGTTGGGGTAGGAGCCTCCTGTGAGTTGTAACCTGCAGAAAACTTATGGGAGTTGGAGCTTCCTTGCATGTTACAGCTTGCAAAAAATTGAGGTAGTAGCCTCATGTAGGTTGGAGCCTATAAAAAACCAGATGTAATAAGGGAGTAGGAGCTTGCCTTTGCATAACAACAATAAAAAAGTTGTGGTTTTATCCCTTTGTGGGTTTCCACTTATATCTGGTGGCCATATGTGTTGTCATTATGTTCTAATGTGATATTTTGGTTTATTTATTACTTTGATGTTCATATTATAAATTTCTCGGTTGTTATGTGTAATCTACTCATTTAATATTTCAGTTAATTAGTTAAAAGAAAATAAATTTAATGTCCATGAATGTACTAATCTAATTCACCCCCCGAGATTTTAGTCAAGTTTTCATCAAATAATGGTGACAATGAGGATGATGATGATAATGATAGCGATGACGATAATGATGACTACCCTCTACTCAATAGACTATTATGTTTGATATTCATTCGAATAAAGTTCAATTGTATTATGATTGAGTAAGTGAGGTTAACAGCATAATGAAGATGATGAGGAAGACCACAATGTTGATGATAATGATGGCTATAATAATGATAACAATTATAATGACTAATCAAAATTATTTTGTAAAATTTTTTTTTTTAGATAAATTATACAAACATCAATGTTAAAAGTGTTGTGATTTGTCACACATTTAACATCATTCTAGAAATTTACATGTAAATACTATACTAAATTTTAAAATAATTACTCATAAATATGATTTTCTTATTATAATTAAATATATAAATATATATATATATATATATATATAATATATATATATATATATATGGAAAGCTAATGTCATTGCATTCAATATTAAATTGTTTTCTTTTATTTTTATTTTGATTTTTTATTTAAATCATGGCACTATTTATTTAATCCTAATGACATTGAATTTTAGATTTAAGTATTGATGTGACTATGGAAACTAAATTTGTTGAAAATAGCATCACCTTTATTGTTTATATGTGAAATTGCATTTTTTTTTTTATTTCATTGCACTATTTATTCAATGCTAATAACATTGAATTTTGATTTGGGTATTGATGTGACTATGGAAACTAAATTTGTTGAAAAGAGCATCACCTTTATTGTTCATATGTGAAATTGCATTTTTTATTTTTATTTTTTTTTATTATTTCATAGCACTATTTATTCAATACTAATAACATTGAATTTTAGATTTGGGTATTGATGTTACTATGGAAACAAAATTGATTGAAAATAACATAACTTTATTTTCCATATGTGAAACTGCACCTAACTTAATTTAAGAATGTGAAAACACACTTTGTTATATGAATAAGGTAGATTTGGGTATTGATGTTACTGTGGAAACAAAATTTATTGAAAATAACACAACTTTATTTTCCATATGTGAAAATGCGCCTAACTTAATTTAAGAATGTGAAAACACACTTTGTTATATGAATAAGTTATATGATACATGGAGATTGTTAAAAAGATTGGAGAATGAAGTCATTTAAAGAAAAAGGTCCATAAGTCTCTTTTAAGGAAGAAAAAAATATTTTTTTAATCTATAAATATTTTTTTTAAATAATTATAACATATTAATTAAAAAATATTTAAAAACTAATTATAATCATTACATTAAAATTCAGAAGAAATTAAAAATTATAAAGATAAGAGTTATTCACCTTATTAAAAGCTTCACCTATCCAATTAAAATATATGAATTATATTCGATCTTAATTCCAAATATGAAAAGCTTCACATATCCAATTAAACTAGCATTTGCACCTAATGTTGCAAAGGAAACGCCGTAAGACATAGAGTGGGGAAGAATAGCGACATGTAAATGGAAATTATTGAAAGCAAGGGTGGATGATCAGAAACGAAGTTACCAGTGCGTGTTTAATCAGAATATTGGGCAAGTATTCTTTAGATTGGTGATCATTAGTAAAATTGCAAAGAGGAATATATATATCAGTAAAAGCTCATTGTCGGGAGAACAATGAGTGCAGTTTTACTGTAATATCTTTTCCTTCTGGCACTTTTATTACTATATATTTTCCTTCTGCCATGCTCTTGCTCTCTAGAAAGTCCCAAAGAGCAGTTTCCCTTGACTATCTGTCATGCTCAATTGTGTAGATTTTGATTTCAATTGGAGCTAGAGAAAGCAATGTAAGAATGTCATTCTTGATCACAATAAAACAAGTCGTTGGAGGATATCAAAAACGAAGTGACCAATACATGTTTAGTCAGAAGACCAGGCAAGTTCTCTATGAATTGGTGATCATTGGTAAAATTGTAAGGAGGAGAAGATATAGCAGTGTAAGTTCACTCTTTGGAGAACATTGAGCACACTTTGACTGCTATATCTTTTCCTTCTGGAACTTCTACCGCTATACCTTTTCTTTCTATCATGCTCCTACTCAGATATAATATATTCTCATTCCATTTTCATTAGCAAACATAGTACAACTATAGTCGTGAGCACACCTCTCTCTCCATGAAGTCCAACTAAAGTTATTCCTTATGTGATGACAAGTTCTAGATTTCATTCCAAAAAGGTGCATATGTCTGACAATTTTGATATGAAAATCAAGTTTATATCTAGAAAGTTTGTAGATACTAGGCACAGTCACTGCCTACCATGTAATCACATCCTTTGCATTCGTTCCTTCACTCAATAAATGCAGTTTAGTTTCTCACACTAACATCTATCAATCTATCTACATATATGACTAGCAGTCTCCACAAAAGACAGGGCTCATAGGTAGCTAAGTCATTAAAATTTACACTTGGATTGATTTTCCTTTCGTAGTTCAGTTCACCCTGATAGGTTCTGCAATTTTAGATGGCCAAAGAAGATGCTTCAGCCCTATCACTTATGATTACAACTATCAAACCATGTAACGACACCCACCCTGATAAGTGTTGCAATTTTAAATGGCCAAAGAGGATGCTTCAGCCCTATCACTTATGATTACAACTATGAAGTTGAAGAACAAGACAACTATATGTCTAAAAATAACTTAAGTCAAAAGCCAGACACTTAATATATTTGTTTTTTTGAAACATGTCTATTCATTACAAAGATGTAATATAACTCTTCACAACAAGAAGCTTCTCCATGCATGTCTTTAGGTGCCAACAAAACCACTTATTATGGTATTTTGGCAACACCAACAAGGTGGAAACTAATAAAGGTTGCATTTTCCACTATTCCCTACATGATCCATCCTTATCATTAAAGTTCGAGCCACTAGTCTATCCTTCACTTTTTCTCTGAGAAGAAGCAAAGCAAAATTTATTACGCCAATATCAAAGTGATGAAATTTCTGCTAATAATGTTCATCAAATATGGCATGGTATTAGGAAAAGAAATAAAAATTTACGAGAAAGCTCACCTTCCATTGAAGAGTATAACATGGGCAAGTGTTGCAACAATCCTTGCAAAACCAAATCTAGTGGAGAAAGAAAAATTTGTGCTAAGAATTGCACCCACTAGGAATAGCCATACCAAGTTTTTGTATGACCCAAGTGGGCTGAAGAGGCGTTTCAGACCAACCAGGCCCCATGTGACTGATGCATCAAAGGCTACTCTGTCCTTTGGACATGTCCAAGGGTTGTCAGGAGGTAGAGAGTCCACATCACAAATATTCTCTATACTTGTTAGCGTCCACCATGTAATGCAGAGATTGATTGTACCTGCAACTATTGTGCCCACAAGTTGTGTATATCCACAAGTTAGCCCTTGGACTCAAATATAGTTAACAAAAAACTGAACCCCGTGAAAAAATGATACTTATGGTTTATAAATTATTTTATAAGATTGAACACTATAGAAGAAGTGAAAACTGAAAACTATAAGACCCACACTTGAGCAACATACATGCAACGTGGAGGAATCTTCATGTAGTGCCCAAGCTTCAAGTCTGCAAGAAAAGAAAGAGCATGTACTATACTAATCCTTCCATAAATCTTGAAAAGGATATTGGCAATTGGTTTTCCAGGCAATAAGTACCCAATAATAAATTCCACAACAACATTGTAACCTGGTTGTTGTTTTCACAACAATAGCAAATAAATTTCAACACGAGTCTCGTTCACTTCAAATAACCACCTCTATTACAACCCAATGGGGCATCAAAAAAAGCGTAAGCTCACACTTGCTTTACTGGCATGGGTAGGCATGGGAGAGGTTTTGATGTAATAATTTCCTTTTATGTACTCTTGGAAGGCAAGATAACTGCATCTTTTCCACTATCAGTTTTGTTTAGAAACGAAAAAGGAAATAACATAAGCTCATTTTCTTTCAGTTTTAGAAAAATTTATTGATCTCTGGAAGGAGCATGGTTTTCTGGTGAGTACAAAATTCATTTTGTTGCCCCTATTCATAGGGATTTTCTGGGGAAATGGATAGTTCAATTGGGAGGAAGAAGTAGTTAAATGGAAAAGTTTTGGACTTGATTAGTAGTTGCCTGAATCACTCCAATGGGAAGACTTAATATGCATGCAAGCTCACATGTCGTAGCATTCCCCACCATGGAAGTTGAATATCATCCTTCCATATAATTGAAAGAGTAAGTGACAGAGCCATGCTTCCTTCAAGTAGGATAAGAAACCACCACTGTGGTATGGTTACATTCAGTGGCAACTCTTATGTTCAATGAGATAGCTCTTTTTGTAAGTGGGAAAGCTCACTTCTTGACTTGTTTTCTTCTGTCCTTGTCTGGCAAGTAAACAAGCTTCATCAACAGAAGTTACAACTTATTTCTGATAAAGATCTTCAGGGTAATTTTGATAGATTTTAGATAGAAGAGATGGTTCAGGTTTATGTGTTATGCATGCAATTTCAGCCTGGACATCACCCCAAAATGTGTGATGTTTTGAGGTACAGGCTGTATATTACCAACGGAGTCTCTTGTGCATGTACATCATCAAATCATTTTTCAGAAATAAGCAAATCATAGGTCAGAGAGTTATATCACACAAACATCAGGCGTGCCAAGAAAATGTCACCCTGAAAAGCTAGAAAGGCAAGCATTTTTGGCAGCGGCTGATTACAAAATCTGTGTTTTTTGAAAGCAACAAGAATGGTCTATTGCAATTGTCAATAAAATTGATGATGTATACAAGAAGTTATAATAGAGATTAGAATTTTGGCCACCAGGAAATGTAAACCCTCTACTGTTGAAGGGGCAATGCAAAATACCAAATTAGTCTGCTGCTAGTGTGAGTGCAATTCAAAATGTTTCTTCCTGTATTTTCATTGTTGAACCTATAGTAGAGGTGATGTTCTCAGAGGAAACACTGGATATATTGAACATTATCAACTGCACTACACTAGTTTCCTATTAAAGTTGCAGATTTTACACCAAAATTTATGAATAATTGGGAGTTGATGTCTGGATCAGTTTCCTCATCTAATGGTGATGAGGTCTCAAATTTGTAAGGCTATGATGCAAATTTTAACTATGAAATGAGCGCAAATGTTGTTACCTTTTTACTTTGTTAACTCCGAGTTCCATTGGGTGTTCATTTTGAAGACAAAAGCCATGTGCTAAGTTGGTATAAGAGAATGTTATATCTACAAAGCTTGAAATAACTTCTTACAAAGTGCTTTTTGACTAGGGTTTACAGATCATGCAATTAATGGGATTCGCCTGACTTCAGAGATGCTATCAGAATTGGGATATGATCTCACCATGCCTTGTGCAAATTACCTTTGGCATCCATTAATTGTAAACAATGAGGACAGTCAATTTAATTTCTCTTCTAATCAAACAAAGTCAATTTAATTCGTCTTCTAAGTGAGAAGAAATGCAGTTGTTAATTTTTTAGATTTTATTATGCAGGCTGCTAAATTATTAGCATATTGTTGTGGATATTTTTGTGACATTTGTACTATATCCTGTATCAGCATTTTGTTCTTCGTGATATAAAAAATCCTGTCAATGCTAAACGTACTCATCTTCAACTTCTTTGTATGGCTAGAATATTTACATTTACAATAACTTGTATTGATTTGTGCATCCTCTCTCGGCAGATATGTATAATGTTGGTATCAAATTTGATTATTCTTATTTTTCTTGTAAGGGCTCATGTATCAGAAAATATTTGGTTTTCATCTCCTATAATATAATACATATCAAATTTTCTTAGTCCCCTGTGATAGGTTGAGACAATGTATATAATGTGCATAATGTCACATTGCCCCAGTACCTTTTCAACAGGATAAACTTCAGAGAAAACTGCCGTATTTGGATTTGTGACATTATTGTTGGAACTCATTACAGATCAAATGGCTTTAGATTTTGGTCAGGCTATAAAGCAGAAAGTTGTAATGCTTGATTGGGTGAGTATATGCTCAGTTGGAAGAAGCTTGAATGGTTACATTCAGTGGAAACCTTGAATTTCTTTTTGTAAGTGGAAAAGCTCACCTCTTGACTTGTTTTTTGGCGTCTTTGTTGGGCAGGTAAAAAATCTTAATCAAAAGAATATAAGCTACTTATTGCAAAGTCCTTACCACGGGATTGCTGAACTCTGCAATTACATTTAACTTCCTTACCACGGGATTGCTGAACTCTGCAATTACATTTAACTTCCATTATCAGCTACCCTTTTTACATATACATCAAACTTAAGTTGTATGAATTTTGAAATCACATAGATTTCTTTCATATTGAAAAATAAGAATTGTTTTCTGTGATAGGTTGAGATGCATCCCCTGTGGCAACAAAAAAAAGCTAAGAGATTATTGCAGCAACTTCAAGATTCATATCAGTGCATATTCTCCTATAGTATCATCTGGTACCTACTATGGGACCAATGTCGCTATGGAAAACACTGTGGTGAATGAAGGGCTTACATATATGCAATATATGCAATCAATAATCGACATCTCGCTTGGAAAAATGACGTAACATAGAACTCATCTTGCTTTGAAACCCATCTTGGGACACGCTCGATTGAGAAGAACTCGTTAATACATATGCGCTGGATTAGAAGAAGATATACAATCAAGAATTGACACGCTCGCTTGGAAAAATGACGAAACGTAGAACTCATCTTGCTTGAAACCAAGCTTGGAACACGCTCGCTTGAAAAGAACTCATCTAGCTTAGAAGCCTATCTTGGAACACGCTCGCTTGAGGACACCCATCTTGCTCAGAGAAACCCCCCTTGAAAATGCAGTCTTACCACACAGCCAAGAGGCAATCTAGAGAAGTGAAGAACCATTCTAGACCAGACAAGTGTTTCAATGCACATCGGAGGTCGGAGATGAAAAGAACATAGTACAGTCAAAAGTTAAGAGAGAAGAATATTGAAGACAGTGGCCAACGCACCACTCCAAAGAACAATCACTTACAACCACAACTGGAAAAGTTAACGACAACCCTACTGTGGCAACTCAACCGACTACGATTTTAAAGCAAGCTAAAAGAAATAAATATATAATGAGAAAAATAACGAGTAATATGTGGTTACCTTAAAACACATATGTAACATAATCATGGTGTCTAACAATCCGATGAGTGCGATAAGAGTTAAAACAGCAAGGAAAACTGAAATACTGAATTATATGCAAGAGGCTTTCAGGAAAACCGGAGAGACGAGCTTTTGGGAGCCTTCATAAAATAACCATTCACTGGCAGACCCTAGTACACCTTCATCAGAGACAGAATACCGCTCGTCTCAAACATATTAGATCATAAAAACCATCACACCTTCAAGATACAGGACCAAAACGAAAAAAACAAAAAAGACCTGTTTGTAATTGTAATCCTTACTATTCCCAAGGAGGCCGTCCTGAATCATTGAAAACCTCTGATGTATTATGCCCCTGCTTATCCTCTTGTTCTACTTTCACATGAATCGATAATATGATCTTGCACCTCTAACAAAAAGAAGTATATGTCTAATACGATCTAATATGATTTTGCACCTCTAACTGGCTAACATCATAGCAGTTAAAACAGCAAAGAAAACTGAGTTACCGAACAGCCAGAGGCTTTCAGGTACCTGAGAGACGAGCTTTTGAGAGCTTTCAGAAAATAACCATTCATTGGCAGACCCCAATAAAATATAGCCTTGCCACTTCATTTGAACCATTACAGCACAACCTGTAGATATAGACAGAATACCGCTTGTCTCAAATATATTAGACCATAAAAACCATTACACCTTCACGATACACGCCCAATAAGGAGAAAGAAAGAGAAAAAATAAAAAAATAGAAAATAAAAAGGATAAAAACAACCCAAAAAAAAAATATCGCGGGTTTGGAATTGTTATCCTTACTATTCCCAAGGAGAATATATGGCGACTACGCACCCAAAGCAGTCCTCAAAACATTGAAAACACACTTATAATCCAGACGTATTATACCCCTGCTTATCCTCTTGTTTTACTTTCACATGAAAGGCTAATATGACCTTGCACCTCTGACAACCAGAGGTAACTACAAATAAAAACCACTCTTCAGAGCTTAATAGCAAATCTCTTGGATGATGTTTTCGATCCAATTAAATATTGCTTTGCCACTTCAAGGCTGAACCATTACAGCACAACCTGTATATATAGCTTGATCCAGTACACCTTCGTCAGAGACAGAATACCGCTTGTCTCAAATATATTAGACCATAAAAACCATTACACCTTCAAGTACAGGCCCAATAAAGAAAAAAAAACAAAATATAAAAAGAGGAACAAAAATTCAAAACCAAAAATAGAAGGATACAATACAAAAAAACAAGAAGAAGAAAAAAAATCACAGGTTTGGAATTGTGCTTACTATTCCCAAGGAGAATATGTCGATGAGGCACACAAAGCAGTCCTCAAACATTGAAAACACACTTGTAATCCAGACGTATTATGCCCCTGCTTATCCTCTTCTTTTACTTTCACATCAATGTCTAATACGACCTAATATGATTTTGCACCTCTAACTGGGTAATATGATAGCAGTTAAAACAGCAAAGCAAACTGAGTTACTGAACAGCAAAAGGCTTTCAGGTACCTGAGAGACGAGCTTTTGAAACCTTTCAGAAAATAACCATTCATTGGCAGACCCCCATAAAATATTGCCTTAACACTTCATCTGAACCATTACAGCACAACCTGTAGATATATACAGAATAACGATTGCCTCAAATATATTAGACCGTAGAACCATTACACCTTCACGATACAGGCCCGATTAGGAAAAATAAGAAAAAATAAGAAAATCACCGGTCTGGGATTGTGATCCTTACTATTCCCAAGGAGAATATGGCGACTAGGCACTCAAAGCAGTCCTCAAACATTGAAAACACACTTCTAATCCAAACGTATTATGCCCCTGCTTATCCTTCAGACCTTGCACCTCTAACAAACAGAGGTAACTACAACTAAAAACCACTCTTCAGAGCTTAATAGCAAATCTCATGGATGATGTGTTTTCGATACTAACCTTCTAACCTTTCAATCCACTCTCCTGCACAATTTATGCCTAGGGCTGCAGATTGCGGATTAATCATAAATATTACCAAAATATCAAGAGACGGACTAATCCTCAAGTTATCCAACACTACAAAACACACAATTAACATTGAAAACACACTTATTCAACTAAAGTGACTGATCCATACGTATTATGCCCCAGCTTATCCACTTGTTCTAGTTTCACATCAATGGCTCATATAACTTGCACCTCTAATAAACAGAGAACGTGAAAATATAACTCCATCTGAAAACCACTCAACAAAGCTTAAACAGCAAACCTCTTGGATGCTTTTTTTGACCCAAAAATGCCTGCCTTCTAAACCCGCCATTTCATCCAATTTCCTGCACAATTTATGCCCAGGGCGGCAAATTGTAGAGTAATCATAATATATCACTAAAATATATGTAGACGGGCTAAAGTGATGCAAACACTACAAAGTACACACTCAAAAGAGGACTAACCCTTAAAGTCAAGCAAAGATTATAAAGTACACACACAAAAAGAGTTGTAGATCTATAGACCTGCGAAATTTTGTCAGATGGCTGTTTGTTGATATTTTTGTCAGATGGCTGCTTGTTGATAAAATTTCAAGAGAATAATCTGATTTCTATGATCAATGTAGAGGAATATATTTAGCCTGCAGCCCAAGGACCAATTCGTTACCAAATCAGGCATAGCAATTATTAGAGACAAGGGTAATGCCAAATAGACTTAAACATGAATATAACACAAAAAAAAAATATTCGACACCAAACCGGACATGTAGATCCTGTAACAGATACCGAATTAAGTCTTCTTCAAGAAGTTGCAGGAAACAATCCGCTTGCTATGATCGAATTCCAAATTTCGGGAAAGGCGTGCAGAACCCAAGGACCAATCATCTCTCAAATCAAGTATGAGAAGGACCAATAGCGCCAATTGGTGTGGACGGCAGCCAACCATCTCTAAGATTGAAGAGGATGAAATGATTCAGCTAATACTTTCAAGTGCGCTAGCCAATGGTGTAGACGGCCACCCATTGTTAGATCTTAGCATCCAGATAGGCCAACACAAGCAGATCCCCTTCGGGTAACGCAAAAGCATAAGATCATACGTTCCTGTTATTAGCGACTAAAAGGTTCCGCTTCTTTACAAAGCATATGAGCATATAGTTATAAACAATACACAACCCACCTCCTAAGAAAATATAATTAACCTAATTACTTACAGAGCGACGCTTCCACTGGTTCATATTGATCCTCGAACCTTATCAGATAAAACATATTTAACCTAATCACTTGAGTGAAACTTCACAAAAATACCTGAAAGAATGCCCTAGATTTCTGAATAAGCAAATTGAAATGCGTCGCTTGCCCTAGATTTCTGATACGCAAATTGAAATGCGTCGCTTGCTATCTCCATAGACCCATGGAAAACCTATCCCCAATCCACAATAGCATCCACAGTTCATTTCAACATAAGCGGATGTAGAAAATTAAGGTGTTAGAATATATAATAGTAGAAACAAAGAGAAGTACAGAAATTTTAATTGGTTTTTCAAGGAAAGCTGCCAGGTGCATTCCTCCAACATAAATTCAGGGAGATTTGAAGCAGCGAGAAGGCCATCGGATGTCCAGAGACGCTGCCTGCTCAGGGAGATTTGAAGCAGAGAGAAGGCGATTTGAAGCAGCAGCGAGAAAAACTGTGCAGGGAGATTTGAAGCAGCGAGAAGGCGATCGGATGTCCAGAGAGGCTGCGTGCTCAGGGAGATTTGAAGCAGCGAGAAGGCGATTTGAAGCAGCAGCCAGAAAAACTGTGGGGAAAGAATATAAGAAAGTAACCTAAACTATATCCAACGGTCCAGGACGTTTCAATCGTCTAATAACATCTGATCTGATGGCTCAAATAATTACACGATGGCAATTGGGGGAGTTGATTTCAGAGAGAAACGCATTACTGCTTAAATATATGAATTATATTCGATCTTAATTCCAAATTTAAAAAGTTACAGAGGTAAATCAAACCATTGCAATCTCGTCCAATAATGTTTCTTACCCATTGATATACAACGCCCGTCAATCTTAGCTATGAAGTTAGGAATACCTAAGCTGTCGATTAGTATTTTTAAACTTTTAAATATTTATTTCTCATATTTACGGTATAGCATGCAATTCAAAAGACAAGGAAGCGGTGTAATAACAGGGTGGCGATGTGTCATCCACTTTTAAATTTCCATGCGCCTTCGACTTCTTAATTCATTCTATTGCCTTCCTCTTCTTCTTCCATAGCCACCCTTTTTATTGGTGTCTTAGCAGACCAAACTCGTCAGTTTCTTCTGAAAAGAACGTGTCGAGCGTTGAAAGAATCCCTCTCTGCCCACCTTCGATCAAAATATCACCACTCCCACCATCCCCACACGATTCTGGAACTGTCCAGAGCGAGAGCGAGAGCTGTTGCAGACACCCAGTCTGCCATCTTCACCACAAATAAACTCACGGGTATACCATGATATTGTTTTTTCAAATCTATGTATCTCAGAATTTAGGGTTTTAGCTGTGTGTGAGTAACAGATTTTCTTGGTATACCATGATATTGTTTTTCCAAATCTATGTATCTCCGAATTTAGGGTTTTATGGTTTTTTGAAATCTATGGGTAACACATTTTTTCTTTGATCAGATCACAGCGCCGATGATAGGAGTAGGGCACAGTAAGTTCGTTAAGAAGGAGGGTTCCAAGGAGGCTAACAACGCAATGCAGCAACATCAGCAGCAGCAGCAACAGCAACAGCAACAGTTGCAGCGTCATGTAAGATCTGATCATGAGAACAAAGAGAGTGTTATGGAAGGAGGAATAGCGTTTACTCCTCCTTTCGGTTCTCCTCCCACTGGTGCATTGGTTGCTGCTCACATTAAGCACGCCACTCCAGATTATCTTCACGGAGAGAAATCTGGGCCTCTTTCGCCCAGTCCTCATGCTGCCTCCCCGCTTACCAGATCATGTCTGAATCCCAAGGCCGAGGCTCTGGCTGAGGCACATAGAGGAAGAGTTGAGGCCGAGGCGCAGGCCTATTTGGAATCCAAGATAAGGAAGCTGGAGGCTAAGGCCCAGAAACTTCAGGTTCGGACAAGATTAACTTTTTTTTTTCAATTCAAGAAATCGTTTTTGGAATAGCTTTCAGGTTTACATAGTCTTGTTCGGGATTAGATAATTACTTACATAATCTGGTTAATTTTGTTCTGGACAGACAATTAAATTTATAAAGATCAAACCTCCCCACCTCCCCACATAACTATTAAACATTTTTTATATTATAAAAAAAATAATATGGATGGTGATCTTTCTATTGTAAAAAGAAAATATACGGCAGCATTATTCCATCACAGTGAATTCTCCCGATCCCCTGTGAACCAGAAATAGTTACATTACAAAAGCTTCTATTATCCATTACAACAAGCTGTGTGCTGCTTGATCATGGCTTCTGCATTACAGTATTTGTGTGGATTTTGGTTGCTGCATGCAATCCTGTTGCCATGGATTTCCGGACATATAAAATATCTGGGATTTGTACCGGCATGCTGTGATTGTGTTGTTGATTTTCTTGGACTTTTGATGTTGCAGGCAAAAGCTGAGAGACAGAGGATGCATGAAGAGAGTAAAGCTCTAGAGGCTCGCAAGAAAGAGGATGTCAGGGCCGAGCAACTGATCCAGACTGCCGAGGTATTTTTCATTGTACTCTGCGAATGATATTTTAAACATTTGAGGGTTGTACTCTTGTCAGGATCTGTGAATCAGTGGCCATGTTTTGCATAATTCATTTTCTCTTGTATTTCATCTTCTAGAAATAAATTACCTTTTTCTTCTTATGAATTTGGTAAATTCCTTGGCATAAAATTATACGGATAAGCAAAGTTACAGCATAATCAAAATATATTTAGATTTAGATTTAGATTCAGATTCAGATTCAGATTCAGAACAAATTCAAACCATTAAATATAAATCAAACTTTTAGATTGTCATAAAAACTCGACATTTTATATTGACTCAATTCCATAATTCTAAAATTTTTGCATTCTTTATTTTTTCTTTTAATTTTAAATGGACTGTAAATATATAATTTCCATCTCAGGTTAAATTGAATGCGGGTCTGGTGCTATATCTTGAATATATACTGAAATTTAAATTACTTTATTTAAAGCTTTTTCAGTAATAATAAAAAACAAATTTGTTTTATTAGAAATTTAGATTAAATTATTTTTTTAATTATAAATTTGGTTTTAAAAATGATGTAATAAGTATTTCATTTTGTATTATAATAACTTGTTTATTTATATTTTTTAATTAATTATTTAATTTTATATTTTAATAATTTGTTTATTTAGATTTTTTTAATTAATAATAATATATTTTATTTATATATTTTAAATCCAAATCAAATTATAATTTACAGCTCTCAATTTTATGGTATATATAATTATATAATTTTGTGAAGTAGATTCTAAGTAAATTGGACTAAACAATTTGAAATAAATATATCCAAAGAATATAACAGATAATAGATAGCTTACATTTATATATTTATATATATTATATATATATATATCAACTAAAACCGATGGTCCCTTGTTTGTCAATTCATCCGACAAACAAGCTCTATGTTTCCCGGCGTTATTTCAATGAATTTTCTGAGATTTTTGGAATTTGACTTCATCTCTAGATTGTTGTAACCTCGTTTCTCGGTTTAACAACTCTTATCGTTTTTCCGTTTGTTTGGTGCAGGTGAAAGCTGAAAAGATTTTATCCAAGGCTCGTGAGGATGCCCACAGAATAAAAGCCCATGCCAACGAGCAGACAGAAAAGGCCATAGCTGACGCTTATACCAAAGCTGAAAGGGTAGGTATAGGGTTTTATTAATGAAAACCATAATCCCCAATATCCGTGTGTGTCTTACAGTGTAGACTACAATACCTGATATGATATATAAAGTTTATTTGATTATTTAACTATATTCTAAATGGGTTATCGGATTTCAAGAACATAAAAGATAATTGGAAAACAATTAGAAAATTGTTATGAGAAGTTCAAGATATACGAATTCCAAGACCACCATAGTGAAAAGTATTTTGAACTTAAACTCTTAATAGATTTTTTATTTCATTTAACTTTTTTAATATGATAAAGGTACATCCATGTGGTTAAGAATTAACCATCAGTATAAAAATGGTTTTAAGAATGAATCATTATTATAAAGTTTATAAAAGAAATTAATTCTTATTTTAAAAATACTTATTTTCTTGATCACTAATTTCACAATCACTATAAAAATGTGTAGTGTAAAAAATAATTTGAAACAGTTTAATATAAAATAATTAAAAATACTTATTTTCTTATTACTAATTTTTACAATCACTATAAAAATGTGTACTGTGAAAAATAATTTGAAACAGTTTAATATAAAATAATGAAGAATACCTATTTTCTTCATTACTAATTCCACAATCACTATAAAAATGTGAAGTGTGAAAAAATATTTTGAAACAGTTTAATATAAAATAATTTTCATTCAACTTTTTTTATATAATAAACCTGTAGTTTTATGAATTAACCACCATGATAATAAAATTTATTTTTTATTCTAGCAATAATTATTTTCTCTTCATTAGTCTGATCATATTTTCTTAGTTACTCTCATCATATTTTAAAAAATCTTTCGTTTTAATGTTGTTGTGCAGTGGAAAGCTGAAATAGAGGAAACTAAGAAAAAGGAACTGGCGGAGATGACTGATCTGGTGCATTCAATGATAGCAATTGGTTTGCTTCCTTCTCAAGAGCATAAAGGAGTGGTACGCAGAATGAAGCAGACTTGGGCATGCCATCCTTGAGACTGTCATGTCTGTCCATAGAGCCAAACCCTTTATTTTTTATTCATATATTTTATATGCTATATATATGATATAGCATTATCGTTGAATAAGTTGCAATAAATGTGTCCCAGAAAGATGAAATAAGGGTGACCCCAACAGGTTTCGAACACAAGATTCACATCATATTGTGTACAATATTATTTATATTTTATATATTATTAAATTCTTAAAATAGTAAATAAAAATAAGTTTACAATATTTTGACCGGTCTTCTATTCTGATGGTTCGATCCAATTCTTTCACTTGTGGTTTATGTTTTAAGTTTTCTAATGACAATCTCATCTTTCTTACAATATTTTTTATTGTGCGGTTTTTATTATCAGTAAGAACGTTTTCTAATAAATTTAACTATTCATATTTAATTTTATTTGAGAAATATATAATCAAAATTAATATGATTTTTAATTTTAATAGGAGCTTTCATATGGTTAATGTTAATAATGAATAATGAGAGTAATGGTGGTTACCGTTAATAATGAGTAATGATAATAATGTTAATAATGAATAATGAGAGTAATGGTTACTGTTAATAATGAGTAATGATAATAATGGTGGATAATATGTTTTATTAAGATTAAATTTAAGTTTTAAATATACAAAGTTACTTTAAGCTATCGTGATAGTTATTTGTATTAATTTAGATTTAAAAACAGTTTTTAAATTTTTTATTATTAAACAAAATTATGATATTGATCATTATTTTATAATTAAATTATTATATTATTGTTTTTTATTTTATTTTTATCTTTAATATTAAAATAAAATTTCAAGGAATTCAAATTAACTTCTCATATTTCATGAATTTCAAAATATATTTATTAATTTAGTGTTAACTTATATGTTTTTTTACAATTTTAAAAAATATATAATATTAGAAATATTTTTATTTGATTTATAATAATATTTATTTATGAAAATTCAAAAGAGTTGGATTCTATGCTGAAAAGTGAGAGTGTTTAATCTTTGTGGGGGCTTAACTTGGAGCTAAGGGAAGTCAATGACATCTTGTGGTAGCGGTCGAACATGTAGTTGCACCCAAAAGAGTATATTAAATGGTTTTGCAATTGATTTGTGCATAAATGGATCAAAGCTTACCCACATGTTCTCTTAATTTTTTTAGCCACAGATGGGGTGAGTAACACTAACCAAAAGTGAGAGGGTACTCAATCAAGGCGGGTAGGCATGGCCACCTCCCTCCACCAAGTGTCCCTTGCATAAACGTATGATGATTGATGCATCTACAAACATTATCACACGATTAGCGACTTGGGGTGAATATCTAAGGAATGATTTAGATGGTTGCAAAACAACAAATTTAGACGGAGGTTGAATTGTAAACATTTTTGTCTTAGTTGCACCAAGAGCAGGCCTTTTCCTAAGCCACTTTGTTTCTCAACAAAATACTTTTCTTCATCATAGTGTTATTTCAATATTTCTTAGGGGGTAAGGACCAAGTCATCCTAACCTACCCTTCCCCATTAAGCTTTATTCTATGCATTCATTTGGTTTGCAAGACAATTTTGAGGCACAATTGTGTAATGAGGTTGCATCATTGGGTGGCATGCTTGGATGCATGTAGAGAAGTGTTGGCTTAGAATTAGTTGCAAATTGCAATAGAGTGAGCTTATGGTCGCACATTCTTCCTCCTACCTATCGTGTTGGGATACAATTATTCAACATCTTTCTTTTTCATGCTTCCACTCTCTCTTGATATAGGTTGTCTTTTTTAATTTTCCTAGTAACCTTTGCTCAATGCTTGAATTTTTATTTTTGTGTTCTTTTCAAGGCCTCTCACTTTTAGTGGCTCCTTTCTCTATTAGGTTTATGATTATCTATCTACCTCAACAACTCCTTTCATTGGTCTTGCTTCGCTTTGTGACCCTTTCACTATTTTGAATTGTAGCTCTTTGCTCCTTCTGCCATGCCTAGGAAATGATCTCATAGCCATATAGGATCCTCAAATAGAGATATTGAGTTCATAAAGTAACTTTTTGCTTTAACTTGTACAACTCACCCAAAATACAAGACAAAATTCAACAAGCATCTGCAAAGGTTTTAGTTTATGAGGATGAATTCACATACATTAAAGTAGTGGATTTTGTGGCCGGCTAGATGCTAGATATTGAGCACACAATAGGTTGACAAAACCAATACTTACATACTATTGAACTTTATTGGCATATGAAAATCATTTAGGGTGAGGTCCCCTTTGAGAAACACAAGGAAAAATGTGAGATTCTTCTATAGATGGATAATATGTAGACTAAGAATTATGATATGACTCTTTGGTTGATGCGTATTAAAACCCCACCTAGTTTGTGGGAAAGGCCCAACCTCTCTGGGCATCCCATCGAGGTGTCAACTTCCTCCTAACTTTGTTTTGATGGTCAACAAATTTTGTTTTCATGTTAGTCCTACTGCTTGTAGAGTAGTGAGATTGGATTTTGTTAATTCTTTATGGGTTCATATGATGACTCTAGATCATTTTCTACACTATTATATAGACTAGATACAGTCCATGCTCAGTGTATTCTAGATCATTAGTTATGTCTTTCTTTAAACTCTATTGATTATATGACTAAAAACCTCATATTTTGTTGCTAGTAATTTTAAATCATTAGTTATTCCTTTCTTTAAACTCTATTGATTATATGAATGAAAACCTCATATTTTGTTGCTAATTTAGTTACTAGTGAGAAGTATAACTATGACTATATTTTGATATTGGCATTGAATAAAATGACTACTAATTTACAATAATAATAATAAAATATTTATTTTCTTATAAATATTTGTGAATTAATTTTCTTACCATTATATTAATTTGAAAACATTAAACTAATATTTTCAATTTTTTTTGTGTCTTTGCTAATTTTATATTTGCTTGTAATATTATTTAAATAAAAATAAAATAAAAACAACTAGACAAAAATGATTTTTAAATAAATAAGTGCAATACAATTTATTTAATAAATGTTTGGTTAGGCAATTTGTTTTCTCGTATCGGTGAGCACTGAGCCCCATTTCATCTAATTGCTGCCTCTAGGATTAGTATTAAAGAGTCAGTTAGTCAAGTCGAAGAAAATTCAGATAGTATCCAGACTATCCCGTTGCTTAATCCTCAATCTCTACAAGCAGAAGCCAAGAGATTGAAAACAAATTATCTACATCTTGGATGTATCAGAGTTGGCATTAATCCTTTGGTTCATAAGGGACTGAACACATTTGTGCTTGCTACGGTTAGAGATCTAACGCACAATAAATATACAGATTCCATCATTGGTGGAATTGTTGCTCCTCTGTCTGATGGCCCAGTATACTTTGATTGTTACCCAAACTTTTCTGTCTATACATTTGATGAAACCATCAAGGATATTCTACAGTTACAAATCCATACCACTGGATTCGACATGAAAAAGAAAAGAAATAATATTGCCATTCAGACCAAAGCTTGTTTTCGACATACCAACACTTTGTGGCCAGCAATCCGTCATACCCCTAGTCGGAATTCCAAGTCAAGTGTTGTAGTCAAAACCGACCCAAAAAATCAAAAAGTTGAGCATCAGTTGATAAAATGGGAAACTTTAGAGTTCCCAAAAAATTGGGTTGTTAATCATTCCAGGCCGCAGCTCCCCATGAACATTACTTCCGCCAATATTACAGAAAATGCTTCTAGTGCAGTTATATCTTTTCCTCGAAGATCAACCATTGATCGAAAAGGAATAGATACTGCCTGTAAAATGTCCAGATATTACAAAGATCCCTCTACTGTAGATACTGCTTGTTCATCTTCATATTCTTCTTGTCGTCATTTAGAGCTTTTCGAACTAGCCCAGCTTGTAAATTTTTCATCTTTAGAAGTAAAATGTCCTGAGTGTACAAATATCATCAATCTTCTCAGCTTAGCAGAACAAAACATTCACCTGCATCACAATCCCCGAACAGGCACTGCTCCACCATCCACCTCTATTAGTTCATGTCCAAACCCCAAATGTTCTAACATACCTTTCCCTCATGAGCCTGAAGCTGATAATGATCATGTTCTTATGATCCACTCAATAGAAGAGGAAGACCCCAGGCTAACTCAGATGATCTATCTCATGAGACCTACAAAGCCTAGGTATGGGTTGGGAAAAATAGAACAGTCAGAACTAATTCCACAGTGCAGATTCAAACAGATCCCTTCAGACTGTAAGAAACCCGCAGTCATGGAGATGCATAAATTCTTTGCACTCATGGATGGGTGTCCTAAATCTCAGATCAGTGCAAAATGGATGAAAGAAATGTTGAACTGAGATTTATTCACTAATCCTCAAGCAGATGAGTTTGATCATGAATATACTTCTGAGCAGAAACGAAGAATGGCTACAGATTGGAAACACTATATGGAGAGTAATAATGAATGGATATCTTTTTATTCATGGAAAGACAAAATTGCTCCCATAAATGTTTTAATTGGTGCTTCTAGTAGCAATGTTCCAGATAAGCATGGATGGACTGCACTTGATGGGTCTACAGTTGAAACTCTGACTACTTTTCCTCCATACAAAGGAATAGTATTAGGAGAAAAATCAAATGCTGCTAAAGCCATTCCTTTAGTCCAGAAAGATGGCAATGCCTTAGGGATTGATGGTAGAATCCAAAAGGCTAATGAACAAATAAATTGGACTAATACTGCTTTGAAAGGTCTAGAAATGAATGTAGCAAAAGCTGAAGAAGTGAAGAAA
>APFE030807870.1:0-15181 GCA_000404065.3 Pinus taeda
ATTATCCTTTCACTGACTCTGGTCTGATTCCTATATTCTCTAATAGCAAGGGCAAGCTTATCCGAAAGGATAGTGGCCCAATCCATAATCCAACTGTTGACTGCCGCTTCCATGAGGGGAACCATTTCGATAGTAAAAATGGCTGAATCATGCAGACCCCATAATCTACACATCATTATAGCGGCATAGCAATAAGGTGAACACAAGGAGTCGATTGAGTACTTACCAGAGGATTCATGTTTGTGCTTACTTGGATTCTACCTCCAATCTTTGATAGGTTCAGACTCAATTTCATTCTCACTTGCGAATTTCTCCAGAAATGCGCTATTGTAAACTTTCTCTGGCATAGGCAAATGATACGTTTGCCTCAAATCCTCTGGCTTGAAGGACCCAAAAATCCTTCCATCGTTTGCGACGAAAGTTCTGTCTGTGATAGGAATTCCTTCAATTGCCCACTTGATAACATCGGTGTATGGAAGCATTTGCTCTCTTGCCGCTATCCTATGTAGGAAGGAGTTGGCCAAGTCCTTGAGAGTACACTCTGATTTTTTGATAGAATCTGCAGTAGCTTCTTCAATCACCTGCTCAGGTTTTTCGGCTTCTAGCAAATCATAAGTCCCTTGCCAAGTTGTTCTGGCAAGGCCCGCGCACGTTGTATCTGATATCAAACCCTTCTTGTTGTTCACTATTAGTTGTGGCGCGGCTAGTGGATCAATAACGCCTGCAACCTTCTTCTACTTTTTTCCCATTACGGCTGAATTGCTTGCAAAATCTGTATTCTGCACAGAGAGGTGGTTTTGGCGTAATACTGAGATAACAATGAAACTCACAACTGATAGTGAAATAGAAAGAAGAACGTTGATATAATTTGTCTTTATTAAAACACCGCGGATACGATCTATAGGCAGATCTGAGGGGATGGATTCATTTAAGAGACCGTATAGGACCTGCCACCTTATAAATGCTCATTAGTGCAATATTTGCCGAAAGATATTTTTAAATCATGCAATGGACGTATTGGCGGCCGAGCGGGAATGATTATGTCTTAATTGTCATTAACTCAGGCTTTCCAATCATTTTAACGGTTTTTTCGTTGAGAAATGTGCCTTATCTAATCGGATCGGGCAGGGACGCGAGGATAGTTTTAACAATGCTTTAAGTGCTGCCGATCGCCGATCGCCGATATCGGATCGGGGAAAGGCTTATGCGCATTAAGGATTTAAAAAGAGAAACCACCGATCGCCGATTGCCGATATCGGGTCGGGGAAAAGCCTATGAGCAATGCTTGATATACGAAGGGGACCGCCGATCACCGATATCGCCGATAGCTTTATCGGGTTGGGGCTTTATCGATAGGCACGATAGTGGTGCACAAGAAAATGGCCGATCGCCGATATCGCCAATAGCTTTATTGGGTCGGGGGGAGCCTTTTGATTGCTTAGCGCATACATATTTGTTTTATTTCCAATGTTTTAAAGAGATATTGCTTTTCTTGGATTTATTGGACTTTTACAAAGTAAGAGTTATTGACATCATCTTTATTTTAAGAGGGACCCATTTCATATTTTAATGTTTTTGTAAATAAAAATAAATATGAAATGGGGGGTTGTTTGCAATGCACAACAAGTTCTAGAATTGTGTAAATTCTTCCTCCACCCTTTTTAAATGTGAATCACGTAATCAATAAATTGATTTTAAATATTTGTTACTATCGTCAACAGCTACATTTAAGATGAATGAATTGTTTCATTTCATGGAACTCACTTGTCCTGCATGCTTATTATCGCAGAATACCTTTGAGACTTCTTCATTGATTCCATTTCAAATTTCAGACCCACATCCTAGAGCTGACTTTCAAAAATTCACCTTGAGCTCAGAATACTTTCCCTATGATCAACAAACTCTTGTTGATTTCTTCAATGGGTATTTAATTCCCTTCGTTCATGATAAGGTTTCCTTTAGTGACGTCCCGCTTATGTGGATATTTTTATCCACTTGCCTAGGATTTTCCCATAAAAGCTCGCCTTTCTCTCCTGCGAGGCTTTTATGTTTTTTCCAAACTTAGCATATTTCTCCAGCTAAGAAACTTAATGGACATTTATCTCCCATCCATTAAGCTTATCTATAATTCTTATCATGAAATAATTATCAATTCCCATTCACCAATTGGATTTCATTTGGCAAGAGCCTCATCTCTAGGTGTCTCATTTTCCAAGCATTTAAATTCCCTTTAGCTATTTGGTAATAAAATATTTACTCCCATTTTTACCCCAGACCTAGCTTTTCTGCAATAACTCAGTCTAACTTTATTCGACATGATAGCAACGGAGGGGTATTACATTCTTCCCCCCCTTAAATTCACACCATTCTTAGTGTATTCTCTAGTCATTTCTGCATCTTACAATTTATTTCCTCGTTCTCCTGTAGCTGTTTCTAAAATTGCAGGTTCCCATTGCATTGACACCTGAATCAGATATTTCCCAAATATAGGATACAAAGGAGTTCTACTAACAAATCTCCTTCAATTGCTACATGTAACATTTGTTTTAATCAATTTTGTGAGAGACTTTAGATGCCTTCTTCTAAATTCTAGTTTACAACAGTTAATATCATAACTTCAATATAACAATACTACTATTTGAGTAGCTACAGGTTAAATGTTTCCCGCCATTTAACTATGATTCCTCATTTTCAATTTCATTTAAATAGTATGAAGAAATGCATTTTATTCCAATGCATTCGTATTCTTGTCAAACACTTGCTTCCTGCAGTCTCCCTGCATCAGTCACATTATCCACATGTTTTCAAACAATGTTAGTATCATTAACAAAATATCAAGTCAACACCAAAGGTTCCTTTTAATTATTTATTCACAAATACATCTAGGCAGGTCCAATCAAACCAAGCTCAGTTTTTCAAATGGAGAATAGAGAAATAATGGACTGAAACTAGAGCCCAACTAAATAAATTCATATCGAAGGATTTAAGTGCTTCTAATGAGCTAATCCTAGTCGTATATGTTTGCAAGAAAATTCAACACAATGAGAGAAAATGATAACATAGAGGTAATCACGGATAATACAATTGTGCAATACCAATTAAATTGGGTTTTGAGATTGAATATTTCATAAGACAAGGTCTCAATAACATAGGAAACGTGGCCTCCATCCAATCATAAAGCATACCATTTTCAATGATAGTTAATCTAGTATGGATTACCATGTTATATTTGAAGTTTAATGACAACCTTAACCTTGTCCTTAACCGAGAAAATAATTGATTGGTACTCAAAATTACATCACACATAGTCGAGTTATGCCAGATCATTTTATCCCCCTTTTTTTAAACTATTTTGCATTGGTTTCTTTTTATGAATTCATGTTTGCTCTTTCTAACACTACTCTAACGCCTTGTTGGGCCATGAATAATGCAGTGTGTATATCCAAAACAAATCAAACAATTAGTATGCATGTACATACATCTCCTATACATGAACCATAAACAAAGGTTACAATATTCTCAAATTCCACAACCACTTAATTTCCAGGGCATTATGCATACCAGGGTTTGAACCTAGGTCATCAACATGTTGCCACCCCACCTTAAACATTAGAGCACAACCTGGTAGACAAAAGAATATAATTCATTCCTTGGAAACAAGATCAATTATCAATTCATTAAAATAAATGCTAGAATAGTCTATACAACAATTGTTATATTGCCATATTAAAAACCTGATAGTACTATTAATGCAATCTGACAGGAAAACTTCTCCAATATTGCTTGGTAGGAAATAGTGGTACAAGATATGCCTTCCATATTTTCCGATTGTAAATTAATTTTAATAGATTGTTAGATATCATTTTATCGAAATTAATTATCCTTGTGCACAAAAATCTCAATTATAAGTACCTACTTAGCTCCCTTTTTTTTTAGCCAACCAATATGGTTGCGCATCTCATCAAACTAACAATTAGTTGTTGCATAGTTTGTTATTCTTTCTCTAATTACTTTGTGCTTGTCCATTATTACACAATTTTGAAATAGCAAGAAGTTGTCTACCAATAATGTTTTTCTCTATGACTGTCATTCAAGATTTTTTTTTCTAGTGGAGTAGAATTACAAGAATTTCCACATTAATTTTGAGTATATTCCATCAAGGGGTAGCATTTAGGTTTGTTATTTACTACTAAAGGTACATAAATAATCAATCCTATCAAGATTTCTTTTTTCATGCGAGAAATGATTTCTTGCTAGGGATGCCATACCCATTTATGTCTTGGAAATGCATAAAACTAATGGAGTTTACATGTACTCCCAAACAATATATAGATCTGTAAATATACATATTTATAAATAATGAATAACTCCCACAAAATATTGGTGATGAATCCTTTCCCAGTCACATTCTTCACAGAGCATTAGTGCTAGCTCTACATTGCCTACTAAAAAAACATTTTACAAAGATATTGGATAGTCTAATGCTGGGAGTATGGCTTGTGCATATTTCCTTAATAATATTCAATGCATCAACCACTTTTTTAAATCTCAAGGAGGCCATTTAACAAGCTAATATGGAAAATTTAATTTGTTGCGTGCTTAGTTTCAACCATCTTCTCACATACTCATGCAGCTAATTCTAGTCATTAGGGGAATTTTGAGGTCTAAAATGGGCCTCCTAAGAAAAATGTACAACCAAAATAAATTTTATAAGAACCAATAGGATTCAAGATTATGATGTCAACCATGGGGGATGATTCACGATTTTTGGAATAAAAAAGTAAAAATATTAAAAATAATAAAATAATAAAACTACATTTTTCGACTCATATTTTCAACTTATCTCCTTATGGTTTTACTCAATTTTTGAGCAGGAGTACTCGTTGGATGCAAAAGTCAATTATTCATCCAAGGAGTACCCATATTTCATACTTTTTGTGGACTCTCCTACACGAAAAATGAGAAATACATAAAAACACGTGATTGCAATCATGTTTTTCATGTATTTCTCAGTTTTTGTGTAGTAGGGTCCATTGAAAGCATGCAACATGGATACTCGTTGGATGAGGAATCAAACTGCATCCAACAAGTGTTTCCGCTCGAAATTTGAGTTAACCCATAGGGAGATAAGTTGAAAATACGAGTTGAAGAAATAGTTTTTTCTTTTTTCCCTCTAAAATTTGACGATGTAATCTAATCTTATTTTATTATTTCCACTATTATTTTATAATTTTCTTAGGATGCCCATTTTAGACCTCAAAATTCCCCTAATGTAACCCTCATAGAAAAACCTTGGATAAAAATTATTATGTAAATTGGCATAAGGGGATAGATTCATTACATGCATATCTAGCAGTGGAAGAACCTAATATGCATGACCCATTTCTTGTTTTGTTCCCATTTTTGTATTGGATGTAGTAGCCTAAGGAAAAGTATTGATATACTTTAAATCATGACAAGGGACACATTTAGTATAATTTGATGGACAAGAATTCATTCCTTCTAACATATGTTTACTAGATCGACTATAAAATTGGGAACCACCTAGTTACTTAACTGTTACATCCTAATTGAGACTAATAAGGCTTGTATTTAGGTAACTTACTTAATGACAAATTTATATTTATATTTATATTTTTTTAGTCATATATATGACTCTAATGGAAATAAATGGACTGGTGACACCCTTCCCATGATGAGACTTATCTATTCACCTGATTTGTAGAGAGGGTCCACTTAGGTGTCCAATGAGGACATTGTAGTCTATACTAATATATCGATCCCTTGTTGGCAGAAGTTCTTACATAAGGCACATCAGTATAATATAAAACAATGCAAGAGCCAATAGATAGTTCAATTGTTACCACCATTAATAGAGTGGTCTAACTTTTATACAGGTGGATACATTCGCTTTAATTTGACTTAAATCAAAAGGACAAAGAAAAAATCCCTGAATTCCAAAAGCATTGATAGATTTACAATTGTGGACATCAAGTCGTCTAAAATGCATTATATATTCTATCAACATTGTTAATCATTATAAATGTCTTTCACCAAAGACGAAATTGAAAGTTTGGGTTTCCATAAATGCTCTTTGATATTACTAATATGTTAATATTTAATATTGAATAAGTTCCGAGGGTGAATATCTCATGCCATTTGTATATATCCCTTGCTTTTGTAGGCAAATTTGACCTTGCTCTATTATCATGGGCTTTGATTTGATCTAAAATTGTTGTATATATTCACTAGTAAATCAAGAAACGTTATATGTAATGTATTAAACTAGTTTACAAGTAGTTATTAATTTCATTAAAGAAAAACAGAAATTTGGCAATAAACCTGCGGCCTTAGGAACGGAGCTCTAGCCTCCTTCACCATGCAATCGAATATGTGAGATGAGGAGGTGGTCTTCTTCTTTAGTCCATGCCCCTTTCTTAGTATGAGCCTTTTCATACCAGGAAGATCTCCCCATCTTCGCAGCAAAAAGTGCTTAGGATTCAGGTTAGGGAACAAGAGCCATATGTGATTTAGCCCTTTCATCCATGCTAATTACTAAAAATTAATGCACAAAACCATAGGTGGGTTTGCCCAACCTAACATATGTTCCAAAACCAAAATTTTCTGAGGCGCTGCCCTAGACCCCATAGAGTGGGGTTACCTGCACCCCTCAAACGCCCTGTGACCCCCCCGCTACGCAATCGGCGCAATGAAGTGGGGGTTCTGCCCCCCCTCCAACCCCCCAGTTAACTACTTGGGCTAGTCGTGGAAAGAATATAACACAACCCAACATTCTCCCACTTGTTGTTTTCTTTCCACAAGGGGCCACAAGAGAGCTTAATCATTTATCCATCCCTACAATGCCCATTGTTTCTCTGCACCAAGAGAACTTCTCAAAGCTCACAGATTTTGTCAATGCATCTGCAATATTCTTCAAAGTGTCCACCTTTACCAGCAACACTTTTTTGTCTTCTATCATCTCCCTCACAAAGTGATACTGAACATCAATGTGCTTTGTCTTTGAATGATAAGCAGGGTTCTTTGCCAAGAAAATTGCACTTTGGCTGTCACAGTCTATCTTATAGCTCCCTGTACTAACCCCATACTTGAACACAATCTCTACAACCAAACTACTCTTCCTTGCTTGCATGAGTGGCTACCATGTATTCTGCTTTTGTAGTTGATAGTGCCACTACAGATTGTTTCTTACTCATCCAACTGACTGCACATCCAAATAGGTTAAACACATACCCACTTGTAGATCTTCTCTGATCCAGATCTCCAGCCTAGTCAGCATCAACAAAGCCATGAATATCCAACACTCTATCCATTCCTGGTCTTCCTTGGTAGCACAAACCATAATAGCAAATACATGAAAAACCCGCTTCACTGCTATCCAGTGCTCCTTCCCTGGTTTTGACATAAACCTACTCTATACTCCCACTGCATGTGCAATGTCTGGTCTAGCACATACCATTTCATACATCAAGCTACCAACTGCACTTGCATATGGAACATGGGACATGTCCTCTTCCTCTTCTTATGTCTTGGGACACTATTCAGTAGATAACCTCACACCTATAGGAATAGGAACCTTCACCGGTTTACTATCCTGCATATTAAACCTCTGTAGTATTGTTTCGACATACTTCCTCTGGTTTAACTAGAGCTTCCTCTTTACCCGATCTCTTTTAATTTACATGCCCAAAATATAGTTTGTAGCACCGAGATCTTTCATGTCGAATTTTGAGGACAATTAGGTCTTCAAATCCTGGATAATTTCTTTGTCATTTCCAACCAGCAACATATCATCCACATACAAGACTAGATAAATAACACGGTCACCCATGAATTTAAAATACACATAGTGATCTGCTTTGCTTCTGGTGAAGCCAAGTCCCCATATAAATGTATCAAATTTCTGATACCACATCCTTGGTGACTGTTTTAACCCATACACAGACTTCTTTAACTTGCATACCAGTTCTTTCTTACCCTTCTCCGCAAATCCTTTAGGTTGCTTCATGTAGATTTCCTCTTCCAAATCCCCATGAAGAAATGTTGTCTTCACATCCCTCTATTCTACCTCAAAATAAAAAGTAACAACAACAGATAAAAGTAATCTAATAGAAGTCATCTTGGCAACAGGAGAAAAAATATCACCAAAATCAATTCCCGGCACTTGGGAATAACCTTTTTCTACCAACCGAGCTTTTTGTTTCTCCACCTTTCCTTTTGCATTTGTCTTCTTCTTGAACACCCATTTGGTGCCAATGGGTTTCCTTCCAGACAACAACTCCACCAGATCCCAAGCCTCATTTTTGTGAAAATATGCCATTTCATCAACCATGGCCTCTTTCCAGAGTTTTCCATTCTCTGAATCTACTGCTTCCTTCACAGTTCTGGGATCATCATCAGTAATAGATAAAGCAAAATTTGATCAGAAAGCAGATGGACTATACCTTTCTGGCTGCCTTCTTTCTCGAACTGATCTTCTCACACCTGGAGTTTGTGGCTCTTCATCTTCTAATTCCTCTTCTGCTGTAGAGTCTGATTTTTCCTTCTTTAGCTCAAACTCTATCTTCTCAGGTTCCTTTGGTTGGAATTCATGTTTAATAACATCTTTCACCTCTCTGAACACCACATCACAGCTGTACACAACCTTCCTTGTTACTGGGTTCCAAAGCTTATAACCCTTTAAACCATCCTTATAACCAATAAAGATGCAATTTTCAGATTTACTATCCAACTTGGTTCGTTTCTCATTTGGAACATGTACATATGCAACACATCCAAATACCGTCAGAAGTGAAAGAGAGAGATTCTTACCAATCCATATCTCTTGTGGAGTTTTATCCTCCAACGTTGATGAAGGTGATCTACTGACTAGGTAACATGTTGTCTCCACCGCCTTTGCCTAGAATTCTTGTCCTAACCCAACACCACTGAGCATGCTTCTTGCCCTTTCCATCAATGTCTTGTTCATTCTTTCTGCAATTCCATTTTGCTGAGGTGTATATGGAGTAGTCTTCTGCCGTGCCATACCACACTTCTTACAGAATTCTTCAAATTCCTTACTGAAAAACTCTCCACGGTTATCTGTCCTCAGCACCTTTATCTTCTTCTCTGTCTAGTTTTCCACCAGAGCCTTCAATTCTTTAAACCCGTCAAAGACTTTAGATTTCTTCTTAAGGAAATATATCCATGTCTTCCTTGAGAAGTCATCTATAAATGATACACAGTACACAGAGTTACGCAGTGATGGAACCTTCACAGGTCCAAACAAATCATTATGCACAAGCTCTAATATATGTTTCGCCCTCTAACCACCAGAGGGGAAACTCACCCGATTCTGCTTCCCATATACACAATTTTAGCAAAAATCAAAATCCAGAGATCTATTACTCATACCTTCTACCATACCTTTACCATGAAGTATTCGAAGGCCCTTCTCTCCAATATGTCCAAGCCTTAGATGCCACAACATGGTCTTCTCTCCAGAGACCACTAGATTTTCTACTCTACTTTCAGGAACCACAGAACTGTTGCACCCATCAACAACCATGCTACATTGCAGCTTGTACAAAGTTCCAATCCAAACTCCATGCATCAATACCAGTGCTACTCGTACCATCTTGCAGGTATCCTTCTAGAACACTATTTTTACACCTGCATCATCCAACTTGCTTACAGAAATCAGATTTATGTCCAATGCAGGAATATGCAGAACACCCGGAAGTGTTATAACCCTTCCACCTTGCAACTTCAACTTTACTTTTCCGTGACCAACGATTCTAGCCTTCTTGTCATCCCCTAAGAAGACACCACCACCATCGTATTTCTCATACTCGCAGAACCACTCTCTATGGGGAGTGAAGTGAAAGGATGCACCTGAGTCAATCAACCATGCCTCATGATCTACATGTGTACTTGAAGAATCTAGGTACACATCCCCACCTTCATCTGAGGTGGCTTTCGCCCCTATAGAAGGAGTATCATCAGATCCCTTTCCTTTATCAGGAGCTTTATATTTGTAGTCCCTTTTGTAGTGCCCTTCCTTTCTGCATTTCCAGCGCACGACCATTACAGGTTTTCCTAGAGATTTAGATCTCTCTCTAGATTTAGATCTCCCACTCGATGACTTATTTTTGTTTTTGTTCTAGGACCGTCCTCGTACAGACAAGGCATCACCGTTCTAGCTCTCCATATTTTTCCATCTCATCTCCTCCATCAGCAAGGATGAGACTATTTCATCAAACTGCAAGGCAGTTTCATTGCTACCTATTGCAATAACGAGACTATCCCACGAATCTGGTAGAGAACACAACAAATTGATGCACTTATCTTCATCTGAAATTTTAATATCAACATATGCTAACTGACTTACCATAGTATTGAATGCATTCAGATGCTCTGTCACCAAGTCTCCATCTTTCATGCTCAGGTTATACATCGTTCTCCGCAGGAACAATTTATTCACCAGAGACTTAGATTGGTACAAAGTCCCTAACTTGTCCCACAAAGCCTTCGCCGTAGCTTCCGCTGATACATTCAGAAATATTGAATCTGAGACACACAATCGTATTGTGCTCTTTCCCTTCCGATCCAACTTCTTCCATTCTTCATCGGACACTCTCGTTGGTTTAGTACTCGGATCTACCGCGATTCGCTGATCTTTATCCACCAACAGATCCTCCATTCTGAGTTTCCACAACTCAAAACTCTGACCATTAAATTTCTCGATCTCTATCTTTCCATTGCTCACCATATTCTTTCACCACAAGAATCGATCTCGCAGATCTCCCACTGAACAGGGTCTACCATAGGCCCGAGCGAAACCCCTCAGCAACAGAGGTGTCCCCTTGAATCCAAAACAACTATGATACCAAATGTAGGTTTTAACCCTATGCAGAAATTACCTGCATACAAATTCTAAAACACAGAAAATAAACAATGCGAGAGCATAACACATAAAACACATATACACAGAGATTTTCCCTTGGATCCCAAAACCGGGACTACCAGCTTGATTTTTCAATATGTTCCTTTCAATGTTATAATACATATTTATACATGCCAAAGGTCTAATACCATGGATTGAAAACCATCGCGTCTAAAACCATGGACCGAAAATGATCGCATCCAAAAACATGTGCGAAAATCATGCATAAAACCATAGGTGGGTCGGCCCTCAAACCCCCTGTGATCCGTCCGCTACGCAATCGGCGCAACGAAGGGGGGGCTCCCCCCCCCCTCTAACCTCCCAGTTAACTACGTGGGTAGTCGTGGAAAGAATATAACACAACCCAAAAAATTATTAAAAATTAATGTTAGGGCATATTTTAGCAATCCAGATTTTGACTTAATTAACCCTGCTCATAGTGTCCTCTACACAATGTATTCAAATTTTTTGACTGTAGGGAAAAATTACATTTAAACACAAAACTGAGGAACAACATTTTAAGCTTTCATTTTCTTATTATCTCGAAACCCTGCTTAGACAAAATTTTCACTTTCAGTACCCTTCCCTGCCCATAATGAGCATTTATCATACAAGGAACTAGAATTTGTCATTATAAGTTATGATATCTATTATTTATTTTTTTCAACCAATCTTCTTCAGAATGCCTATGTTGGGTGTGATCTCTCTCCCCAAGTCTCCCTTTTCTTTTGTCCTAAGTTGATCGAATTTCCTTCCCTGATAGAGCTCTTAATGTCCAAGTGTTGAACCTAGGAACTCTGATACCATTTGTCACATCTCCAATTCAAGACCCTTCTCATATATATATATATATATATATTGCTTAATTATATCAATTTTTGATAATTGTTGTAAGGGTAATTTAGAGTTAAAACTAAGGACTAGTAATACTCTTCCTTTACTACTGACCTATTTATTTCTCCAGTTTACATGTGCCATCTATCAACCAATATTCTCAACTCCTCTAGTCTTTTAAGGAGACATATATTCATTCAATATCTGAAGGGGCAATGATACTTAACTTTTTGAACCTCACATTGCTTGCAAGAAATTCTCATTATTTGATTGCAACATTACGACGTGCCATTTCACCAACCCACATTTTTTATTCCAATCCCCAAAAGCTCCAAAAGACGACTCCAAACATTGACTGTGTGAAGAACAAATAGGATGTTTTCAAACCATTTAACATGACGCAACCAAATTCTTGGATTCCTTCCTACCATAGAACAAGTACACGCTTTTAACGCATTTCCTCACATAACTGTGTAGTTGTGTACTCTCTCCTCTAAGTCCGACTAAATTCCCATATATCTAACCCCGATTGTACTTTCACTAGAATTACCAATCATTTGGGACAAATTTCACACTTAAAATTCAAGCGTCAGATTATTTGCACTATGCTGGGCCTTACCAAATTTTTCTGTCAAAAGTTAAGCTATAGAAAAGCCTAAGCTTAAATCCAATGCTTCACGTGTTTGCAATAGATCTTTCAGGACGTTTTTCACTGCATCCTATCCACCATGTAGCACGCTCGAAGCTTATGCTACTTTGCCAAATCTAAACTTCTCCGTACTTTTCATGTCCTATTTTGCGCATCTTAGAACTCTCCCAAAAATTATATTCAGGTTCAATGTAAGATGTGTAGACTTAAATGTTGCAATAATGTACAAATTGATCAAGGAGATGGTTCCAGGGGAAGCATCGATCCAAGCGTTGACCCACTAATTTCGATAAGAGTGCTTCATATGCTCAGTTGCATTCCGATATAGATCTACTTCTCTCTCTTGACCATTACGACAATATATATATATAGATAGATATACCCCAATATATATAGATAGATAGATATACCCTAAGACGTTGAATTCCAATTTAACTATTTCCTCAAAATCTATTATTTACTTGCCTGAATTGGGTTTCTGGTAAATTGGAATATCTTTCGAGAAAATTTATGTTTTTATATTTCTATTAATAACAAGTAATGCTTCTTTCTCAAGTCATACAGATTGTAGAAGAAGAAAAACTGGAAAAGAAACCAAAAATAGACTTGCACGAATCATAAAATTAAAGGGGACGAAAAGAAGGGAAAGCAAACCTGACAAGCCATTGTTGTCAATATCTGCGGCCATCAAATCCTGAACCGTCATATCCCTTTGCAGCACCCATATTGCAACCAAATGGTAGCTACTATCAATCCTTGCTTCTGTCAAATGTAAGAATGCTCGCGCAAAAGCAAGGGTACTTACCAAAAGCTAGATCATTGCAAACAACTGGCCTGTCAATATCCTGAAGGCACGGTTTGCATAGCCAACTGTCATCACTAACACCATCGACAAGTAGAAAGAATTTATCCATCCCAATCTCTCCACACGATGCATCACTCTTGCACCCAACACCAATACACAACATGATCACATCGAGAGCAATTTGCACCCTCCATTTCTGATGTGCATCCTTCTTTTCTTGACATCAACAAAACACTTCTTCGCTATGTCATGGTAGCTTCTGTCAACAAATTGGAGCAAGAAATTCTTCTACTTATCCCACAACGTATGATACCATTCCACTCAGCAAAATATCAGTAAGCCCAAAACCAACAAACACAACAAGCACGAAAACAACATTGTTATTTTTCTCGTGGAAGTAATATCTTCATAACCGATCGTGCACATCATCACAATGCAAAAATAAAAGGCATCGATGAAGGAACGGGTTTCTTTTCCTGCAAAACGATCCCTAATGAACCAATAAACGCCTATTGGGAACGGAATATATATCAACAACCCCAAAATAGCCTACTTCAAGATAGAAGAAACCAATTCTAACTCCGACCTCTTAAGGCTTTCTCTCATGTTACCCATTGTCGACATGGCAAGGGCGGTTCTTGAACTGTACAAATTCTTCCTCCCCCCTTTTTAAATATGAATCTTGTAATCAATCAATTGATTTTAAATATTTATTAATATCTTCAACAACTACATTTAAGACGAACGAATCACTTTGTGTCTCAAAACTCACTTGTCTCACAAGCTTATTATCGTAGACTTCCTCTGAGACTTCTTCATTGACTCTCATTCGAATTCTAGACTCGCATCAATGAATTCGACTCTCCGCGATCCGAAGACAAAACATTTCAGAATACAAGCCTCTCTTTCCAAGCCCCTACATTCCTTAGGGCAGAGGAGCTTGGAAGGGACAGAAGCATCGTCACTAGTTCTTCTTCCAGCAAGCTGAAGAGCAAACTTTCTCCATCGCTAGACATGGAGGCTCTACGCATAGGGCTCATATACGCCAGTAATGGTTCCTCCATGCTCGCATTCAACCGAATAGCCAATAGGGTGTCACTTTGAAAACAAAACACCTCCACCAACCATTCAACCGAATAGCTGATAGGGTGTCAGTTGTAAAACATAACACCTCTACCCAACCTAGAACTGACTTTCTACAGTTCACCCGAGTTGAGAATACTTGCCCAAGGATCAACAACCTCTTGTTGATCTCTTCAATGGGTATTTAATTCCCTTCGTTCATGATAAGGTTTCCTTTAGTGACTACCTGCTTTTGTGGATCTTTTTATCTACTTGCCTAGAATTTTCCCATAAAAGCTCGCCTTTCTCTTTCGCAAGGATTTTATGTTTTTTCCAAACTTAGCATCTTTCTCTAGCTAGGCAACTTAATGGATATTTATCTCCCACCCATTAAGTTCTTATCATGAAATAATTAACAATTCCCATTCACCAACGAGATTTCATTTAGCAAGAGATGACTTTGGCAAGAGTGTCATCTCTAGGTGTCTCATTTTCCAAACATTTAAATTCCTTTTAGCTATTTGGTAATAAAATATTTACTCCCGGCCTAGATTTTCTGCCATAAGTAGTCTAACGTTGTCCTCCATGATAGCAATGGAGGTGTATTACAAGATCTTAAAATGGAATGCGGATATGAGGCGAATCTAAGGCATGGATCCTCTTGTGAACTCTCCATAAATTGTTGGAACTACTACAACTACATGCAACTGCATGCATACTCTTAGTTAGAGCATGCAACTACATGCAACTGCATGCATACTCTTAGTTAGAGCATGCAACTACATGCAACTGCATGCGGACTACATGCAACTGCATGCAGACTCTTAGTTAGAGCATGCAACTACATGCATACTCTTAGTTAGAGCATGGGATTGCATGCAAGATTCCT
>APFE030807880.1:16268-49561 GCA_000404065.3 Pinus taeda
TTCTAATTTGATGATATCCTGAACGAAGATCCAACTTGGTGAAGTAAATTGATCCATGCAATTCATCTAGTAATTCATCAATGACAGGAATGGGAAACTTATCTTTATTAGTAAGCTTGTTGAGCTCCCTATAGTCCAGGCACATGCACCATGATCCATCCTTCTTGTGCACCAATACTACTGGAGCAGAGAAAGAACTTTGAGTAGGTTGAATTATACCAGCCTCTAACATTTCTGCAACCATACGTTCAATTTCACTCTTGGGCATAGGGATATTTGTATGGCCTGATGTTTGGAGGAACACTTCCTGGAATCAGATGAATAGAATGATCATGGTCACGAATAGGTGGGAGACCTTTGGGAGTCTCGAATACCTTGGAATGATTATCCAGGACTTTTTGGAGATCTGGAGAAATAGATGATTCTGATGTGGAAACATCTAGCGAACATAATTGTGCAATTACACCTCTTTGTTCCTTTTTTAGAACCTTTGTCATACCATTAGAGCTGATTATCTTTCCTGGTTTCCCTGCAATACCCCTTAATACAACTTCCTTTCCTTCCATAGAAAATTATGAAAAGTTCTTGAAAATTAAAATCTATTGTACCCAGGGATTGTAGCCATTGAACTCTTAATACAACATCAGCACCTCCCATTGGAATGGAAAGCATTGGGCTAGTCAATACATATTCTCCCATGGATAGCTTGATATTATGGCACTTTCCAGAGCAATTTATTGTTCCTCCATTTGCAACCATCACTTGACACTCTGGTGCTGGATATAAGAAGCAATTCAATTCTTTGCTACCTTACAATGAATAAAATTGTGGGTACTTCCTGAATCAATCAACACTATTACCTTTTTCTTCTTGATTTGTCCTTCTATCTTGATGGTTTGAGGAGTGGTAAATCCTGCCAATGCATTACAAGATATGGTCAGATTCATTTCTTCTTTATCTAGGCTTTGTTCCTAGAGTATATCCTCTTCTTTTGACTCTTCTTGCTCCTTTTCTTCTTCCTCTTCACAATCTATGTAGAATAATTTCTTCTCAGCACACTTATGACCTTTAGTGTATTTTCTATCACAACTGTAACAAGCCCTTTTGCTCTTTTTTCTTCCAATTGTTGTGTGTCAACCTTATAGGTTGTGGAAGACTAGGGGCAACAACACTTCCATCTTTATAGTTGTGACTGGTATGCTTCTTGGTTGCCATAATTTTGCTTTCCATTTTTCTTGCTACCCTGAATGCCTTCTCTAATGAATCAGGTTCCCAAAGGCGAACATCATGTTGGATATTATCCTTTAAAGTCCCTATGAACACATCAATCCTATGCTCCTCTGGAATATTTTTTACCCTTATGTTCAATTTTTGGAACTCCTCAACGTGCTCCATTATTGAACCCTTTTGTTTGAGACTTATCAATTGGCTAAAAAAAGTGTTGCTTTTTGTATCCTCATAATGTGCTGTCAATTCTTCCGTAAAAATTGCCCAACTGATAATTTGTTTACGAGAGCAAAGCCATTGATACCATACAAACTGATTTGGTTCCAAATATAAAGTTGCCAAACGTACCTTTTGTGTGTTTTGCACATTATTGAGATCGAAAAATTGCTCCATCTGTAATATCCATGTTGCGGGATCCTTGCCATCAAACTTCCTCATATCGATTTTTGGAATATGGGGGGTCTTCGATCCAACATTAGAGTCTATGGAATCATGATTAACATTTCTTTTGTTCTCTTCATGAGTTTCCTTTAGTACCTTTTCACCATTAGTGACCATTCCTTGTAGCAACTTATTGATATTTATTGTCAATTCTTCCATCTTATCATCCATGCCATCAATTTTAGCGTCCTTGCCATTCATCTTAGCATCCATGCCATTCATCTTAGCTTCCATGCCATCCATCTTAGCTTCTACGCCCTTCTTTAAATAATCCATCTTAGCTTCTACATCTTTTCTTAAACCATCCATCTTAGATTCTATTGCTTTTTGTGCAAGTGACACTTGTTGCACTTGGTCTTGTAATTTTGATATATCATGTAGCATTTCTTCCTCTTCTTCATGAGTCATGCTAGAGCTTTCAGGTTCCTTACTAGGTGTTTGCATTTCTTTCCTCGGGGCATCAGTTACCGATAATAATGCTCTACTATGCCCTTTGAATTCCTTCAAAATAAATTTTCAAACCAAGCTTAAGCAAAAATTTAAGAAAATCTACACACCTTTTTTCACTTTGTAGGCGCTCGATATTGCCTCTGATGTATCTCTGTACTTTCCAATCATCTAGTTCTAAATCTATGACCTGTAGTAACCCTCTGTGTTCTCTTTCCAATGCCACAAGTCTGACCCAAATTGGATTCTCCAAGGAAGAGTTATGCGAAATCTCCCACAGTGACTTGATTATAGACTGGTTCAGTAGAGAAAACTTGTACGACGTGCCACGAGTCACTGTTTCGACCTTTGGATCTGAAAAATGCATACAAACAAACTAAAGTCTATCCTCTTTCTGTAACTTCTTACGAAATTTCAATCCAATCCCCGAAGAAAAAGTTATGACGATTTTCCCTAGGTCACTTGTTTGGAATGTAATTCAGGAGTCTACAAAGAGACCAACTTCCTCAAATCATATCTCCGAAAATATAGCGCGAAAAACTCTGAAATTCGGACCCAAGATTCAGAGGGATTTCTTCTCAAATGGGTTTTGTTTGCAACTTCTGAAACGTCACAGAAAAAGTTATAGCGAAACTACCAAGATGACCTGTTTGGAGCAGTGAAACCCTAGAATCCAAAGCTCTGATACTAAATGTTATGAAACCAACTCAAGAAAAGATAGAAAAGATAGATCAACGCCTTATAATTCAGCCTCTTCGAGGGGGAAACTCCTTTAAATTACATAAATGACAATTCTGGATGATAAAATGAACCTCCTTCTATATATAGGAGTCTAAGGAGTCACAATATAACCCAGCCGACCTAATAATAATAATATAAAGCCACAAAAATAATAATAGAAGGATTCTATGGGGCACAGTAATAGCAATATGGGGGCAATAGGGGCACAAAAATATTAATAAGGGGTACAACTACAATATTAATGGGGTAATCACTAGTATTATAGGGACCCAACACAGTAAGGGAGGTAGAAGTCTTATTTCTAATCATCAATGAAATAGTGGTATGAGGAGAGGTCTGAGACTGAGCGTCATATTAAGTCAACTGATTGATATTGAAGATCCTTGCATTATTCGGGAAGCATATCTTGTGAAATATAGAGGATATGATAGTTAACATGGCATATGTATAACTAAGACCCAGAAAGATGTCATAATCTAAAGGGACATCAATGACTTTGATATCAATCAAGATTGTCTTGTTAGCAACAGTGATGGGGAAATTGTGATATAAACCGAGGGGTTGTGAAGGGTGACCATCCCAAGCATGAAGAGTGATACTAGATGGTGATATTTCAAGGGAACCAATTTGCTTCTAGACACTAGCATCCATCACACAAGTGGAGGAGCCTTCGTCTATTATACATTACTCAACAGTGTAAATTTTTACAAATATTGGTATTTGAAAGGTAGCAGATGAAGTGCGGGGCATGTTTCACTTTACAAACATCAAATATAATCAAATGATCATCAGATGGATACACAACACCTAAATTAGATAGTATAGCTTTTGATTGGGATGGGCACGTCTAAAGGACTTCCAACATTGACATGGCGGTAGGAGACTGCACTAAGTAATCTACTATATTGTATGTATGGGAGGATTTAGAAGAGGAAACATTTCAACATAATGGACCTTTTATGATCTTAGGGTGAACCTCTACCTTACGCTGAGGGGTATGTAAGGAACCATTTGGTGATAATAGGGGCACAATGGAAATTTTGGGTTGGGAATCAATCTTTGACTTATTAGCAAGGGTTTCATACTGGCACGAATGATTTTGGAGGTTGAAGTCTTCAGAATTCATCATGAGAATATGGTAATTATCTTTTCTACATTGTAAAGGTTGAGGGGCTGAAGGATTCTGGCTAGGATGGGAAACCACATATCCTTGATGATGGAATGGATTAGTAAGCACTGACAACTATGAAGAATAAGGAGGAGGAGGTGGAGCCATGTACTAGGGTCCTCTAGAAGTAGTTTCTTGAGCTTCCCATTCCTGACACATCTAAGGTAAAAGGGGACATTCGTGTGTATAATAGCCAAAAGTATTGAAAGAAGAACAAGGTTTATTAGTTCTAAGAGCTTTGTTGTGCTTGGGTTGTCTACCCTATTTTTGGGTTGTGGGATTAGGCTAGTTACCCTTATTGTCATTAGGTTATCTACCTTGGTTTCCTTGGTTATCTTGAGGTTGTTGGTTTTGGTAACTCTTCCCCTTGTTCCTTCTGTTAGGGTTAGGGGGATTGGTAGCACTCTATTGAGCATACACTTGACTCTGTGGAGGCAGTTTCTATTATGGAAGAGGAGGTGGAGGCATGGAAGTTTGAGGCACTGGTGCCATTGGGGCTAGAGTGCTAGGTGGTTCCTAGGGATAATAAGTATTCATGGAAAAAATTTGATAACCAAGTTGAGTAAGAGTTGGCACTGGCATTGTCTCATGCAGATGAGGAAATGCATATGATGTGCTTGTACCTTGGTAAGAGTTGACACTCGATGGATTAGGAGGGGGATAAGTGTAAGAGGAATTGGTCCACCCTTAGGGCTTACCATGAACCATAAGAGGTTAAGGATATGGTGGTGGGTGATGGTGGGAAAGAGATTAAATGATACCATCAGCAACATGAGATTCCATTGGCACAGAAGAATTACCAGGCAAAGGTAGATTGGGGAGGATAGTATAAACATAACCTGACCATGCATAAATCAAATCATATTTTACAGCTATCTAGACGGATTCTTCATCAGTCTGAGAGAATTGAGAGGCGATATCTTTATCTATTGGGGCCAATAGGGTTATCAAGAACCAATCCATACACACAATCTTCAAGCTCAAGGGCTTTACAAATGATCCTCTTTTTGCTCCATTATTATACATGGTTAGAAAGGTGGGTGGAAGAAGTTTGAAGAAAAGAGGTCAATAGTTTAGTGTCAATGCCATATTGAAGAGATAATTGGAAATATGAAAGAAAGGCATTGGTGAGAGTCACAAAGGTGGAACGAGAGGCATGTTTTTGTTCTACATACCATTTGGTAGCAGCTCCAGTTAGGGTGCCTTGGAAGATATTAATATAAATGGATCCCTTGGTAATGGAATTTAATGAAAACCACATGTGGAAAGAGTGGACATGATTAGTGAGGTCTTCTCTAGGATTACCTTCAAACTTGGTAATGTTTGAGGGATTTTTGGTGGGCATGGAAGGACAATTCTGGTTATGGAGAAGAGGATCATTGATGAGTTGACAAAAATCAAGGAGGCTCAAACTAGCCACATAGGGAAGCAAGGGTGGATTAGTGGTCATACCTGCAAAGATTTCACTATTAGGGTTACCTTGGTTACCACTTGGGTTTTCACCACCTACATTAGCACCTAACATGGTGGCGATGTGGGGTTGGGAAGATGTGGAATTAGAGGAAGAAGTGGAGGAATATGAAGAACTAGAGTATGTATGTGGACTTAATGGAGGAATAGAAGGATCATGTTTCTGACGTGCTCTAGTTTTGGACCGTGGGATGGTGAAGGCTTTTAAGTTCCCCGAAATTTCACCTTTCTATGTCTTAATGTAAGTGATCAATGGTCATTATTGAAATCATATCCCACTAATCCTACACCTAACTACAAAGATTGTTTTGGCCCTAGTGCCTGAGTGGGCTTAATCTATGCGAGTTAAGTTATTATTATGACGAAGTGTTTCAAGTCTTGGCATGGTGTCTGTAACCAAGCTAAGATTCACCTAGGGTGTGTGTGTGTGTGGAAAATGTGTCAAGTGGATGAGTTAATTAAGCATGTTTTGATGATGCCAATGATGTTGAAAATAAAGTGCATAAACTGTAAATAATACTGAAAATGAACACTAAAATGAAGAGTAAATTAAAGCATACAAACCCCCACCCAAGAAGGAAATAATGTAGCAAGAAAAATGATGGAAAACAAGAAACTCAAATACACAAAAATGGTCGAGGGCTCTATTGTCTAAGGGACTGGGATCTAAAGGCAAAACTATACTAAAAGTGACGCATAAAACCTACAAAAAATAGAGGTAAAAATGATGGAAAATGGAAGATAATAGGCCATAAATGGGAAAATGAACAAGAGGATCCTAAATGGAGAAGACAACACAATATTTTTAATGGAATGAATGTTGTAAACACCTATCTAAAAAGTTTGCAAAACAATGGAAAAAATACTGAAAAATAGTGATTGAAAATGTTGCACACTAGACTCCTCAATTTAGAAATTCTCTTCCTAAATGATAGAGGTGTACTCTAAACCTTAGGGGGATTTTTCCTTCCTCAATGAGAAAAATACTATTTGGATCTAGTTCTAGAGGTGGATCAGAAAATAACAAAAGCATTTCCTAACGCACAGGCAACAATCTTGGCAAAAATTGAAAAAATTGAAAAAAAATCTAGAAAAATGCAAGGTGTAGTTTTTTACCTAAAAAGTGCACCTGTAAGCAAATTATGGCCTAAAAAGTGTGCCTAGATGCATATTATGGCCTGAAAAATGTGCTCAGTTCCCAACTCTTTCTCTCAATATATCTATCCCAGATTGTGTCGTCTCCTACTTGGCTAGTACCTATGACCTACGGAAAGATGCGAAACCCTAACAGAAACAGATTTATTTCTAGAAAATAAAAGAGATAAAAAAAAATTGAGAGAAATTGGAAGAAAACTTAAAATAGTTTAAACAAAATTCACCATTGTTCTAAATCGCTACACCAGTGGAGTCACCATTTTTCGATGACTAAAGTGCCAAAAACCAAGTGGAGTTGCCATTTGTTAGTGTAATTTTTTTTTACAAGCGATCAAAAATCCCTTACTTAAGTTATAGGTGACTTATAACCCTAACAACAAAATATGGATGTGTCTATGCTTCATATTTGCAACAAAATGTTAGAAACACCTTCCAGCAAAACCTAATATGAAAATAGAAACATATAACAAAAACAATAAAAGTGTAGCAACCCAATGGATAATATGAATAAGCAATTTTATTAATCAAAATGACACACTTGGTGAGGGGAAATTATAAACCTGGGTCTATAGATCCCCCTCTATGGGATGTCTCCTTCTTAACCTTATGCTTTAGGAACACGATTCTCTCTCTCAATATGTCATATGCAATGGGAAGAAAAGATGTTTGAACTCAAGTGGGAGATCAAATGCTATGAGATGATAACGGGGATGATGAAAATGGTCATGGTGAAGAATGAGGAGAAAACCCTCTATTTATAACAAAATATTGGAATAGATTGAGAATTAGAAAATAATAAAATATTATTGACTAAATCAAAATCTAGCCATTGTGGATATTTTATTATATTTTTTTGAAGGAAAAGACATTCAAAATGGTAAAATATATTTATTTAGAAAGTGGTTGAAGTGATTAACAAATAAAAATGATTTATTAATCACTTTGTGAGAATTAAGAAAAATATGAATTTGAAATAATTATTAAATAATGATTTAACAATTATCTACTAAATTAAAATAGAGAATAAATAAGGAATTCTAAATAAATAATTATTATTTAATTATTCCAAGGTGATCAAGTCAAAAAGTGGTAAGAAATAATTATCAAAATATTGATTTAATAATTATTTCTAGAGAATATTAAATAAACAATGATCTATTTAGTTATTCTCATGGGTTTTTTGGATTTTAATGAGAGATCATTTAGAAAAATGTTTTACTAAATCATTTTTTATGGTGAAAGTTGGATTTACCATGGTAAAATTAAATTATACATGGTGTATTTCGATCCACATGGTAAAAAATGGCCAAGTGAACATTTTTTGGGTGATTACAGATCCCCCCCAACGTAAAAGTGCCAGGAGCAAATTGTGTGACAAAAATACATTGTAGGTTTCACTTTAACTATACACTAAAGGGACACAGAGAGAGAGAGAGAGAGAGAGAGAGAGCTAAAGCAAGGAAAGGAAGAACTAATAATGGATGGGGCGAGACCTACTTATCTGATAGAAGTTTCATTTATTTGTAAGTACATAATCTCAAATGAGGCAGGGGATGTATACCCATACCTACTGAGATAACTAAGTACAAATAATAATTACATTCCCATTAGTGTGGGTCTAAGCAACAAAGTACATGATACATGATACGCTAGAATCAATGGGCCAGAAAGTGATATAATGATATTATGAGTCCCATATATATATATGTTCTTGGAGATAGATGCCAGGACTAGATACAATAACATTTGTTGATCTGAGTACATGAGACATAATACCCCCCTAAACTGAAAGGGGGGGGATATCACAACCAAATAAGCCTTGTTGAACATGAAAGGACTCTAAAGATCTGAATGGACTATCTGAAGGAGACATGCATGTTGTGGGCTCTACAAGGGTGGAAACTGAGCCAGTCAAATCTACAGAATTGCATCTAAGACTAGATCATAATTTTTTATCATCCAGGCATGTGGGGGGCTTCCTGAAAGGCCACCCCCTCATGAGGTCTAGAACATCTCACACATACCCGGAAAATGTTCGTACAATCTATTGGATCATTGTACCATCGAGTGTATGATTCTTGGTTGTGCGATAATGGGCTAGAATCGAGCATGTGATAAACTACCAAGTCAAAGGGAAATGATGGTTCCCTTTGATTGATCTGAGGCACCAAACTATGATGAAGGTCGGAACCAAGGTACACTACCCACTAAAATCACCATAACAACAAATAGAAAAATAATTCCCACTTTGTTGGTTTAAGAAAACTCTTCAACACCATCCCCTACAAAAATATTTTAAATTGTATAGAATATTTAACAATTCCTTTTGAGTTTAGGTTTTCCATTTAAACACTCTATGATCAAGTCATTATTAAGTTTAAAACAATTCAAAGTTGGTGTGATGATATTAATTGCAATATTAGAGTTAAGTAGGCTTATATTTTATCCCCTATCGTTCTTAGAAATACATTTATCATTTGAAAAACTATAAGAGGTTGGGTGCCTACACATGAACCTTTACTAATACACAATTACTTTGATTGTATATGCTAGTGATAAAGTACTAAGCCAAGTATCTTGTGGATATTGAAAAGTAGGAGCGGCTTTAATAATCCTATAGTAAGTATGGTTTGATGATAAATATTAATAAATAAATAAAATCATGATTATAAAATCAAAATGCTTAACTAGCTTCAAATTTACTTCAACAACCAACCTTTAGAGATTGTCAACTCCTATAAATATCTAGGTCTAGATTTCAATCGTAAATTTGATTGGAACCTTAAAGTATTGAAAATAAAATATGCAAGGTGGATGGTAAAATATTCTTACAAAAGCACTATAAAGATGTAGAACTTTGGCATTGGGATTAAAATATTAAGGTTTTTTTAGTCTCATAATTATAGTGATCTTATATGGTTGTGAGGTTTGGGGTGGAAGCATATCCTTAGAAATTTGGTATAAAAATGGAAAAATCCAAAAAATATATATTACTTACATCTTCAAAATTAAAAAAAAAAAAAAAATAAATAACTCTTTGTCCCACTCTCCTCATGGAAGTTAATATTTTCCACATTGAATGTGAAGCCTTAAAATAATATATTTTATTAAAACATAAGTTAGAAAAACTTGACCAAAATAAATGTCACATCATTGCTTGCAATTGTCTTTACCCATATTCAACTAAAAATAGGTTGGGAAAAGTGTTTTAATAAATAATTAAATTTTTATGACATCCAAAATGATACAATCCGCTCTTATTATGAAAACTCCTAATATTGAAAATTGAAAATATAATGTATAAATTATTTTGCAGTGATGAAAATATTGACCATGAAAAATAAAACTACGTTATTATAAAAATAACACCAATCCCAAACTTGGTCATCCTTCTTCCCTAATTAGGTTGTAAACCTTAAAAGATAATCATGACTAGTAAGCTAACAAATAACTCATATTAAATATAAGATCAACAAATTGAATCTTCAAAAAAAAAAAAAAAAAACTATATAATGTATAGGGTGCTTAATATGCCTTCAAAATAGGTAAATTATAAGGCTCATCGGTCCACTCCTAAGCACATAAAATGATGTTTGAACCCACATTTTTCACTTAATAGTAAATTTCCTATCTCAATAAAATCCTAGAGGATTTGATGTGGTTTTTAGACTTGTGCCTTAACATGTTTATTTTGTGGGATTTACAAAGTATTGAGTATATTTTGAGGAATCCAGCACTAGAGAGATTTTAGGGACTCGGTCCCTATAGTAGGGAGACCTAAACTCAATTGGATCATGGAATTTAATGCCTCATCATGTTGTTGTGAGTTGGATTTAGGACAAGATCCCCCTTTTCTTAGGTTTTTGGAGGGAAATGTAGCCCTCCTCTCAAGGAATCTTCTCCCTACTTGATATATAAATAAGAGACTCGAATTGGCCCTAAGGGGCAGAGTGGAATAGTAAGTAAAGAAGAAATAATAGTTTTTTTTTTGTATTTCCAAATACATTTTGCAATTTTGTAATGTAAGAACACATTTCCAGTTAATACAAGAAATGATCTATTTTAGGTCTTAACATGGTTTTTATTTAAGGACTTTGAGCATCGTTGGGTTGGGTCCACCCTAGTAGCTTCATAGCCCTCTTGTACTTTTATGGATGTTATACTTTGAAGTTTTCTTGTTTAGCTTCTAACATTAGCATTTCTAGAAATTACAGTCTCATAGCTTCATGCAAGATCAAGTAGGTGGTTTCTTCAACATTTCTTCATTATAGGTCATTTATGCGATATGTCATCCATTTTGATCAATCATGTCACTTATTAATGCATTTCTAAGTATTTTTCCATTATGTTCCTTTTGTTGTTAAAATTTTGTAATTTATTGTTTTGTTGTACAATTGATTAAGTTGTCTCAAGCCTTTAATAGTTGAATGACATCATCCTCCATCATTAGTACCTCCTTCCTTGATCTTAGATTTGCACTCTAACTGTTTTATAGGCTTCTTGGAATCTTCTTGTATCAAAATAGAGAATCTTGTAGAAGTCTACAAACAGTCCACCTCTCTCTCCTAGTTCAATAATAAACGATTGGTTCAACCTCCTAGATGTATTAAAACATGTCTGAGATGCTCATGGTGGAATAGAGACCTCACAAAGTTACCCATAAATGCTTTCATCAAATTTCTTTCCAAGTGGTGTTTTCTTCAATTTAGGTTTCATATTTTCAATACTTTATTTCTAGCAAGTGTTCTTTTAATTTGATACAAATAGAATAGGTGTGTGTGCCATTTCATTTTTTTTTAGTTATTTTTGAAAATATACTTTCCTATAACATGGCTTAGTTTGGAAACTTAACCTGGTGTATGTTTATCTAACCTCCACTCTAGTACCTCCCACCTATATAGGAATTGAAATAGTAAGAATATAGTTCCTATTACATCTACAGTGTTGAGCCCTATTAAGTTTGTACGAACGCTCGGTTGATAATTAATGTTGAGACCTTTGGAGTTGTAGTATTATTGCTGCAATACTAAGGGCATTCACTTTTGGCATTTTTTTGGGGGAGGCATCAAGTATGTAGTGCCTTTTTCTTTGATGATTCACTCCTTATTTTATTTTTTCCTATGAAAAAAAGAAAAAACATTAGCATCTCTAGAATAATATATCTATATTAATATAATATATATATATATATTAGAATTACTTTCTTATATGTCTCACAAATTTAAGGACAATACAAGAATGCTTTTTACCAAAAACGTCCACATCTACTAGCATCTAGCCCTATTCAACTGATTATTAGCCTCCTATCCCATCCACAGGTACCTTTGATGCCCTTTTGATGAAAAAACCAGGATTTTTTAGGAGACTGTAGGGTGAGAAAAGCCTTCAACCTCCATCACTACTATGGCTAAAGAAAGACAATATGAAGTGTTCATATTCCCCATTAGAGAAATAGATGGGGAAGAAAAAATGAAAAATATTGACCCATTTATGCTTCCACATTTATATGGTATAATCACAGAAGATCTTAGCACATTTATGTTCAAGTTTTTTTTTGCGTGAAGAGATTATGACTACACCATAAATGAGCTCAAGCTATTTCCTTCCACCTTTAAGAATGCAACTCTCTGGTCATTCATGATCCTTGAAGGTAATAGTATCATAACCGAGGATCAAGTGCAACATCCTTTTAACAATAAGTATTTCTATTATTGTAGAGCAAGGGACACTAGAGATGAGATTTTAATAATGATCCAAGGGGGGGATAAGTCTTTAGAGGGATATGAAGAAAGGTTCTAAATAAAATATAGAAGGGCGCATAATTTCACTCTACGACCAGACTCCTTAAATCTTGTACTATTATGGGGAGTCAAAGAATATCTCATGGAAGCTCTCAACTTATTGGCTAATGGAGATATATACTATCTCACATGTGATGAGATTCAATAGGTTTTTAAAAATTATTCAAGAGCCACTAGAAAAGAGGTAGAGCGAACAAGAGTTCAGTAAGTCCTTCATTTGTTCTTACTAAAAATGAAATAGGAGGGATGTTATAAGACGTGAATACCAAAATATTACATGCATTAACTATGTAAATGGATACTTTTCATATTAAAAGAAAATAAGAAGAAGCAAAAAAATCATTGGTTGTGCTTTACCCTGAGTGCACTAAGAGAAACCTTAGGAATGAATGTCATTTTAATGTTATAGAAGTTTTTTTTGTATGTGAATTAAACCATTCTATTGATAAGTGTCCATCTTTTCTAGGTTTGAAGGTTTTTTTACCAAGGAACATAAGGGAACATGGAGCAATTATGCTTTGTCAAGTAGAAGATACCACAATCTCTAATAAAATATTAGAAGGCTACAAAGTTCCCTTCTCATTTTGATCATAATTACAATGCTCAATATCAGCCTTGATGCCCTCCTAACCCTTCACCTTCGCCCATATCCAATCCTTGGCCATATCCTCCTCAACATGTTGTTTTTCCCTTCTCTATATTCTAGTCAACCTTCTCAATGGGGTAATCCTCCACGAGAATGGAGTCCTAGATGGGCCAACCACCTACTTTAATGCCTCCTCCTTAGGAGCAAATAATATTCCAGATGCTTGCTTAACCAAATACCAATCCTAATAATAATCATACTCAACATATTTATAGTGGAGATACTGCTTATTATACCTATTCTATAAAAATACAATAAATAAACATTAGGTCATGAAAGATTTCCTAGATGTCCACCAACATTCTCCTGAAAAAAATATTGAGAAAGAGATGGAGGATCTCGTACCTCAGATCATTCGCAAAAAACCTCCCTATCCTGAAAGGTTAACAACCCAGGAAACACACATCCTGGAAGAGGCTGAACTTTTGGGACAACTGAAGAATATGTGTATAAAAATACCTCTCCTCCAATCCATAAAGGATGTTCCCATATATAACAAATTCATCAAATAATAATATCTAAAAAGTATTGGAAGGAAGAAAATGGATGCTCATACCATCAATGTATTATGTAGCTAGTTGACCTAATGCTTGGGCAAGTAATCATCCTGAATTATTTGGATCCTAAGAGTCCATTAGTAGATGTGCACATATGTTTTTGTGAAAATTAGTGTCTTGTTGAATGACTAACCCTCTAGGTTTGGCATCTACCCTAGAAACAACAGTAGAAAGCAATTTAGTGATCTTTCCTATGTGTAACAGATAAGAGAAAGATAGTAGAAAACCAACTTGGAACTCTTGCTTGATCCCTTGCTTGATCTCTCTCTCCTTTGGCAGATCCACTAACTCCTCCATGTACTTAACAGGCTTGGAGAGTACCTACACAAGTACAGAAACAAAGAACTGTCAAAGCATCATGATCTATTACAACATAAACATTATAGGATCAGATATATAATGAGCAAATGAAAGCATTCACAATCACACAATCAATTGGGAAAAATCCTGAAGAGCTTTATTAATAATAAGGAGAATTACAACCCAGTTGTCTGATCCAGCACCATCCTCCTAGCATCAATCCTTCCTCACCTCATGAACTAGCAAGAACACACCAACAAGAATACAATGCTCTCTCCTTAACACTAAAAATAGCAGCACTTACTTGCAATTCACAACAATTCAACCCCTTGATCTCTTCAATGGGAGATCCTTTTATAGATGTTTGCAAGAGGGTGAGTCATCTATGGGGATTGATTAGTGTCATTCCACTTGTTACAATTGATTCCATAAGAGACGGGAATTGGAGATGGTTTCCTAATTCCTTTAACTAGATGAGACATTTAACTAGATGACTTCTCTTGAACATGTTGGTGACATTGAGATGAATTGGTATCGTTAACCATAAAATATGGATGGTATGAAAGACCAATGGTATGATGACTGGTGAATGGAATAACCCAACCCAACTTAATCATGGAGATGAAGTGAAAGTTTCATGTTCAAGAGCAACTTGCTACCATAAACTCTTCAAGATTTTCCCCCTTTTCCCTAGTCATTGTTGACCAGTACCTATTTATTTTTATCAAGCTTGAGGAGGATAACATATGCTTGCTCTATAATTCTCCCTTCAGGAAAACCCATCGCTATTCGATGATTTAATGTGTCTAGCGACAGTGAAATTCAGTCTCGTCTAGATGGACAAGTTTGTCGATATTTTTTTAACAAGTTTAACGACAAAGATAACTTGGTCCTTTTCATGTTTAGAGAGTTTGAAAAGGGATCAAAAGAAAACTCCATAAGTTATTTTTCATAAATTAATCCCTCACGTCCAAAAAATGATAAAATAATACAAGAGGGATGACATTTCCTATACTTTAACGAGCCGAAAAGACAAGCGCTCGACTATCTTTTCATGTTTAAAGAGTCTGAAAAGAGTTTAAAGAGGACTCTAATTTGAGGAATGAGTGGTGTCTAGGGTAGCAACTAGTTCCGGTGATGTTGGAACTTCTCAAAACATGTTCATTTATGTGAATAGGCTAGCTAATAAGACCACTCATTACAACTGCTCCTCAAAAAAGGGTAAAACAACCAAGTGAAAGCGTATGATTGGCCAAAGGGATGGTGGCGATGGAATGAAACAACCAAGGCTCATCTAATGAAAAGGCCAATATAATGACAATAAAAAGGGTTAAAAATGGAAATGGGTTCATTTTTACACAAGCTTGAACCATAGGGAACTATGCTTAGATTTAGTTTCATGTTTACACAAGCTTGAAATGAAAAACTATGCTTGGAAAATGGTTTGCATGCCCCCAGCATGATCAAAGGGAGAGTCTCCTATAACCAAATGGAGGTCACTGCGATGAAGCAGGATGGTTATCCAACACCTTTTGGCTTTGTCCAGATAGATAAAGGTGAATGGGGTGCTTCCTATAGGGAAACTTAACTTTACCATTAGGTGCATGCTCCCCAAGCTTCATTACATTCCCCTACATAGATTACTCATGGCTATCAAGTGGATGGAATGAAGGTTATTTTACGAGTTCAAGTGAAAGACTCACCTTGGAACTTGGGACCTTGTTTCTTTTTTAAACGAGCTTGACACAAGACAAAAAACTCTACTCAGATTCTTTTGCTTCATATTTTAACGAGGTTGACACAAGATAAGGAATTGTCCCCATATCCTTAGTTTCATTTTTTTAACAAGGTTGACACAAGATCAAGAACTATCCTCACAGACCTGTTTCATTTTTTTAACGAGGTTGACATAGTAAAATATCTGTCCTCATAGGCCTTTGTTTCATCTTTTAACGATGTTGACACAAGACAACGAACTATCCTCAGCTTTGTCCAAATAGACAACATCACTGAATTGATCGTCAGTTGATGTAGGTATGGAACAGTTTTCCACATAATTTACCTGTGGTGGGGATGATACCATTGGTATAAATGGACCATTTAGGGATGATGGTTGAGTTAGATCTATATTTGGACTGGGAAATGAAAGTTGGTCAATGGTGACAATCTTGCCTTCATGCAGGAAACACATCACTCGAAAGAGTGTGGAAACAATAGCTCCCATATCATAAACATAGTCACGCCCAAGTACTAAATTGTAAACTAATGGCCCTAGGACTACCATCACGTTTAGATAAATGGTTTTCCATCCCAAAGTAATAGGTAACTAAGGAAGGATCCCTAATGGTTGACTAGTTCCTCTGTTAAAGCCTAATAGATTTTCTGTAATAGGCACAAGGGGTGACGAACCAAGTGCTTTCCAAGCAGTTCAGGAAAGGATACTACTAATGCAACTTCATCTATAATAGTGTCGGATACAATCATTTTACAAACTTGTACTATGATCTAGAAAGGCGCATAAGAAGGAAAGTGGAATCCTGCCAGTCGATTCCAATCAAAGGAAGTGACTAGACTACTTGGAGGGGGTGTCGTAGAAATAGGAGAATTAACCCCTTGAGTTAAAAGAACTGGATGATTTTCCTCCTATCTTGATGGAACAGGTGGACTTCCCCCAAGCTCATTTGAATCTAAGGTAACAAAAGGAACTTGAGTGGTAAGATTTTCACTCTCTTCGGGAAAGGTACGATTAGCTGAAGGTGAAATCGAGTCAACCATCACCTCGACTTGTTGATTTGGATCGGGTATAGACTCATAGGATTCACTTTCAAAGAGAGTATTTTTGACCGACGATTGATTTTGGTCAGTCGGTTTATCAACTAGTGAAGGGTTTAGGGAGAGTTTCTTGTAACCAAATGGAAGTCACTGCGGTGAAGCAGGGCATTTATCCAACACTTTCTTGGCTTCATCCAAATAGGGAAAAAGGTAAATGGGGTGATTCCCTTTACATAACCTACATGGAAACTTAACTTTTCCTTTCTTTCCATGAACTTTACTATCACTAGTTGATGGTGTGTCAACAACATGATCTCCATAGGTTGATGACATGGAATGATGTGAATGTGAAGACCATTCTTCTAAGATCTGAGGAATATTAGGACAAATTCGAAGAAAATGGTCTCCCGCACAAATTTTTCATGGATATTTGACTTTGTGAGGCTTAAAAAATGGATTTTCATTAGATGTTACATTCAAAGAAATGGTTATTTGGTTGCCCCTTTGCTGAATTGGCTTCTTCTTCTTCTTCTTCCCTTTCTTCTTCTTTTTAGCCACCTGGTTACTAGTACCAATACTTTCACCAAGTGAAGAGGAAGGAGGGGGGGGGGAGAAACAAACAAGGAAGAAGGAAAAGGGTCAACATTAGGATCAACTGGAGGTTGATTTTTCCAGTTGGAGGTGTACTCAATTGCGGAGAAATCTCGACATTTTGAACCAAGGAGGTTGAAAACAACCATACCAGCAAGCCAATGGTAAATCCCGGAAGGGACAATGTAGCCATATAAGTAGCACCAATATTTCCGAAAGAAGGAAAAGGACTAGGATTTCCATCAAAAGGAATTCCTTGATTGGTGGACTCTGAATTTGTCGCCATATGTTTCAACCTAAGGTCAACTAAGGAACAGGGATGTTATTCGCGGTCAATTAATTTTAATGACACTTGGACACAACTTTGATTTTTCAGTTTTAAAGAGTTGAGAAAAAGCTAAAGATGACTCTAGTTTCCTTCAATTTTTAATGAGCCTGAAAGTACAAGTGCTCAAATGGACCTTTTATTTTAAGGAGTCGAAAAGGAACAAAAGTGACTACTCTGGAGAATATAGATAAAAAGGTTTACAAAATCAATCGTAAAACTACAATATACACCTTGGAGATAAATTAAAGAGAAATTACCAAGGACTTCACATACAGTAGTCAATCTTCCCAAATGCTATGTTTAGTGCATTATGATCGATAAGGCGGCAGACTTAGTTTCCTATGGATAAAGGATTTAAACCTATTGGGGTCTCCCAATATATACGCGATGGTACAGGGAGCACAAGTTCATGCTATCACTTGTCGTATTAAAGAGGAGGAACCACCCAACCTTCAATGAAAACGATAGCCACTAGTTTTAATGACATCAGAAAATGTCTCTAGCCTAGACCTCTAAATGTGTTGCGTTAAATTCCAAAGCGTTGTTAGATTCATTGAAGTTCATTTTAACGTTGATCTTTCTTAGATTTTTCCTTTCAATGGTTCACCGTGTAATGATGATCTGAAATTCCTAAGATGCAATCTATAATGATAAACAATCTTTTGTTTAATTAAACAATGAAAATCCTAGCTAATGGGGAAAGAAGAAAACAGTGCTTTTAAGCAAAGAGCACACGTTAGTGCATTTCCCTAAATCATATTTTTACACACAAACCAAAAAATGCTAAATGAAAATGCATGTATTTGTTTTTTCTTTCCTTAATGTGAATGATGCAAAAAGGAAAAATAAATGCAACAAAGATCTAAAATATTGCACTCAAAATGACATTTTCGAAAAAAAATTCTTCAAAAAGAGAAAGGAAGACTCAAAACAACACTTTCAAGTTTGAAGAAATATGTTTTCAACACTTTTAATGTAAACAAATCAAATCGAATGCATAAAGAAAAGTTTAATTGACTATCAAGGGAAGGAATAATTTACGACACTTTTCTTTTCGACAAAAAATGATGATTTACAACACTTTTATATTGAAGCCACAAATCGACTAAAACACTTTTCAACAAAGGATTGTAAATGAGGAACAAATACACAAAAACATTCACTAATCCTAATGTAAATTGAGGTTGATCTAAGTGATGCAAGTAATGTTTAGTGAAGAGACATCGTTCATATTCAGCAAAACAACCAAACAAAACTGAAAACAAGTCAAAAACCCTCAAGTTCTAGAGATGGAAAAAGAGTTCAGTCAATCATTGCACCTGGTGTGATGCAGGAAAGTGTTCCCTCTATAGACAGAGGCAACCCCTCTAGCCCTAGATTGTGTTTAGTCACAAACAAGGACAGATCAACAATAGCTTCCCTTAAATAGTTCAAGTTGGAGGCCTACCTCAACCAGTGGTCGATGGAGTTCCATTGCGCTGCTCCAGCTTCCGCTTCCTTCTCCTCAATGAGTGATCAACCTGAAACAAAGCAAAGGAAATACAACAAAGCATGTAACTGGATACAAAAATGAACCATTTACTTACAAAGTCAAGAAGTCATGAGCTATCAAGTACATTTCATACAAGACATAGGAAAGCATCATTGATTGCATTAACAATGAAATAAGAGTCAGCTTACAACCAAAGTCTTGACATCACAAGCCTTCTCAGAAGGGTCCAACCAGCATGTTCTTCAAGCATTCACTCTTTGGAGATGGATCTCCCAACATACAAGAGCTCTCTCACTCATATGCTTTACACAAGATTAAGGGCACTTCACAACCTTCCACAAGCTATTAACAATCCCACACTTGCCACACTCATACCAACTATCTAGCAAACTCACAAAACACTCACAACACTGCCCAACTAGCCAACCATTAGGAACCAACAATGCATATCAATGGTGAGAGTTTAAATAGGATAAGGAGTCTCCATGAAAGGTGGAAGAGAGAGCTTATCATCAAGGAAGGTAGCACAATTGACGGAACTACCTCACCAGGGAGGGAAGGGCGACATAAACTAGGCCAACAACTAGGTCTGGAATCATCTGGAAGGCTGACTGTTGGAACAAATTCGCCCAATCTGGATCATCGTGGGCACAAAATTGGGGTTCAGCGCTGACATCACTAGTGATCAGTACAGCTAGTCAGATCATCGCTGAAGGAAATACATAGCCCCGCGCTGGTGCTTAAAATCGGGCCATCGTGGGAATCAGGTGTACTTCCAGGCTGGCAGCGCAAATGGACTATTCATGGGTGTCTTTTAGTGCATTTATTAAGCCAATAGCCATGATGAGGCAGATAACTTAGGAAAATTGGGTCAATTGGCAGTATAGGAGAGTATTTGTCTGTCATAAGCATGTTTGACTTGGACACGGGACACAGTGAGAAGACCGGGAGTGAAAGCAGTGATAAATTATTGTGTAACAGTTAGGCTTCATAGAAATTTAGATGCATTACACTTTTAACACTTGGGAGGTGAGATGCATAATGAGTCATAGTGGAAGATAGTGCAATGGTCCAGGGAGCGATTTCTGAAAGTGTTTTGGCTCAAATTGCAGCAGTTTTCAAGGAAATCAAGCTTGGTTTTGATGAACAATGATAAGTAAAGTATGATGTAATGTCCTAAGAGGTTACTGAGCTACCAAAAGGGCATCTAGGTGTGCTTGCAAGTCAAATGTTTAATTCATAAACTAAACCAGAGATAGACTGAAGTAGCATTTATCTACTATGCAATTGCAGAGCAAGAGCAGTTCGAAAGCTACCTGGCTGGCTTCAAACTCTCTCTATAGTTTATAAAATTGAACATAAAACAAACAAAAAAAACAAACAAACATCTGGTCATCCCAAGTGGAGTCACCAATTTGTTTCTGGGAAAATTAGTGTCTTGTCGAACAACTAACCCTCTAGGTTTGGCAGCTACCCTAGAAATAACAATTTAAAGAAATTCAATGATCTTTCTTATGTGTAACAGATAAGAGAAAGATAGTAGAAAACCAACCTGGAACTTTCGATTGATCTCTCTCTCTCCTTTGGTAGATCCAATAACTCCTCCCCATACTTAACACACTTGGAGAGTACCTGCACAAGTATAGCAACAAAGAACTGTCAAAGCATTGTGATCTATTACAACATAAACATTATAGAATTACATATATAATGAAAAAATGAAAGCATTCACTATCACACAATCAATTGGGAAAAATCCTGAAGAACTTTATTAATAATAAGGAGAATTACAACCCAATTGTCTTATCTAGTGCCATCGTCCCAGCATCAATCCTTCTTCATCTCATGAACTAGCAATAACACACCAACAAGAATATAATGCTCTCTCCTCAACACTAAAAATAGCAGCACTTACTTGCAATTCACAACAATTCAACCCCCTAATTTCTTGGATGGGAGATCCTTTTATAGATGTTTGCAAGAACGTGAGTCATAAATGGGGATTGATTAGTGTCATTCCACTTGTTACAATTGGTTCCACAAGAGAGGGGAATTGGAGATGGTTTCCTAATTCCTTTGGTCATCCTTGGGCGAATTCAGAGAGGCAAGTGGAATAGGAGAAGTTTCTAGAAGATTCCATGAGCAACCAGCTAAGAAACTGTCCTAGAAATTTGTCCATACTTGCCCATCGTACCCTATAGAAGGCCTAAACAGTATGCATCGCACTTTGACAGTGTAGCAGTCAGTATGCATCACACTTTGCCAGTGTCACAGTCAGTATGGTTTAGTTTAGGCACTTTCTGGATGATTTCTGAGATGGAACTTTTGGGGAATGATGTATTTAGATGACTAAGTTTATTTAGGGTATGAAACAAATATTTTAGGGATTGATGAGCCCTAATACATTGACATATAAGTTTGGGGTTGATGTGCCCAAATATGTCTATAACAACATAAATAATATTGCAGTTACAAACACTATCATTGATCTAGGAAATGCAATAAATGTCATGACCAAGTAAACTATGTTTAAAATTAACCTCCAAGAGTCATTGAGAAAGACCACTACTTTGTTGTAGCTTGTTGATAGGTCCATAGTAGAGCTAGAGGGAATAATCAAATATGTGGTGGCCTCCATAGATTCCTAGGATTATCCCACAAACTTCCTTGTCCTCCCGCTTAAAACCAAGCTCAATGGTTATCCACTCATTCTAGAGAAACCTTGGTTAGCTATTGTTGATGCATATATCAGTTGTAGGGTTGGAAACATGACAATTACTAATGGACAGTCCCAAAAAAATCTTGTATTATATCTCCATATAAACCTATTATTTAATATTGTTTTCCCACATGGGTGGAAGAAGGAGATTATTCTTACATCTTACCACCCAATCCTATGTGTACAATAGAAAACACCCTCAGCAGAAAGCAAGTTGATGAAGATGACTTGACTAACAAGTATATGCAAAACCAATATCCTTTTGCTATGAACATTCATGGGTTGAAAGAGGAGTTATCCCTAGGGAATCCTACTTGTTCCTAGAATATTCCATGGGTAGAATTATTGACCACTGATTTTGTTAATAATAACATTAAAAATGTAGAAATCATCCCCTCCAAACTATTGCTAACCAGCTCCTCACTATTAGTCGAACAAGAGGATCAATTTCTCATTATCATGAGGTAGCGCCTTATTGCATTCGCATGGGATTACAAGGGTATGAAAGGTGCAAATCCTTGTGTATGCACCCATCACATATACATAGATCATGATCATTTTCACTTGCGTAAAAGGTGAATGAGTCATACTTTAAAATATATTGTGAATGAAGAATTGTAGAAATTACTAGATGCAAGTTTCATCTATCCAATTTTAGATAGTGAATGGGTATCTCCCTTGGTTATTTTCCCCAAGAAGAATATAAAATGGATATTTTTTGTTGATTACAAGGAACTTAATAAAGAAATAAGGAAATACAAATCTACCTTTCCCTTCATTAACCAAGTCCTTGATGTGCTTATCGAGAAAAAGTTTGTTTCCTTCTTGGATGGGTCTAGTGGGTACAATCATATCCAAATAAACCTTGATGAGCAAGATAAGACCACTTTCACTTGTCCTTAGGGGATTTTTCTTATAAGGTCCTCCCATTTTGATTGTCTAATTCCCCTACCACTTTCTGATCTAGTACATGATTTCTAAGAAATCTATATGGATGAATTTACACCCTTTGGAAAAGAAGTTCAAGAATCTCTCTCCAATCTAAACAAGGCCTTGCAAACATGTGGGGAGATTTATCCTTAAGCCATGAAAAATGGTCGTTCCTAATGAATGAGGGAGTTGTTTTAGAAAAATTCCTCTCCTCCAAAGAAATTCAAATAGACCCTATTAAGGTACCCATCATCAAGCACCTTCATATACCTCAAAAACAAAGGGATGTCAAAATATTAGTAGGCCTTTTAGGATATTATCATAGGTTTATAAAGGATTTTAGTAAAATCAGCTCTCCCTTGCCTTCCTTGCTAACCAAATATGTTGAGTTTTCTTGGACATATCCATGCCAATAAGCATTTGAGAGCATAAAAGAAAAGTTAATGACAACACCTTCTCTCAAAGGTCCCAATTGGACCTTTCCCTTTCACATTCACATAGATGCACTAGATAGGGAAATTAGAGCAACTTTAGGTCAACTTGAAGGAAAATGTCTTTATGCAATCTACTTCATTAGTAAGAATTTGTCTAAGGCTAAATTAAATTGCACTGTAACTAAAAAATAATTCCTCGTTATTGTACATTATTTGAGAACATTTAGGCATTATATTAATGGTTACCAAGTCTTTGTACATACTGACCATGCAAAAATTAAGTATTTGATGAAGAAAATATATGTAAATTCTTGGATAATTAGGTGGCTATTTCTTTTGCAACAGTTTGACTTAAGCATTGTTGACAACCTAGGGAAAGAAAATATTATTGCATATATTTTGTCAAGATTAACCTTTTCTACATATGAAGGTGTTGTCACTGCGACAAACACCCTCCAAAATTTTTCCTACACTTGAATTTTGGAGCCTACTATGGATCTTGTGATCAATCATTCCATAGACAATTTTGGTTGATTGATGCTTTGTTAAGTCTTTGAGCTCCCTTCTTCGATTGTAAGTGTTGAAGCCACCTGCTCACACATGCTCAGACTACAACAAGTTCATAAGAACATTCTTTTACACAAGCTTGAAATGGCACAACACATTCCATAGAGATAGTTCTCGTGCAATGATCAACCTAGGTCAATAGTCAGTGAGTGCTTTCATTAACAACCTCTCACTTTTAGCTGTGATTGTACGTCTATTTTGTTGAGTTTTCCAAAATGTTTCTTTTTCACTCCTTCACTTTCGTGAGTGTTGCTTACATGTTTTTGACTATCACTTTTGTTTGATTTCACCTTAATTAGTCTTTTTTTCATGTTATCTTGGCCTTGGCTTGTGTTTCTTTCACCATTGTTCACATGTTGTAAGAATCATTTGCACTTTTATTTTCATATCATAATTGTCGTCGTTTGGCATGTGAAGTGTCGTTTATCACAATAAGTGGAGTTTTGGCTTGTTTCAAGGGATAAATTTGGCATCAATGAGTCCTACAATGTTGAAAATGCAACAAGAAAATCCTAATTTAATTTTGTTCTTGAATTAAATTAGGAATTAAATTGTAATTCCATATCTCATGACAACTTATAATAGTTAACTAGGTTAATTTGACTTAGTTTCTTAGTTAGTTTGAGTTGAGGGTCTAACTTGAGTCATGTAGAGTCTCTCCTATTTTTTAGGAGCCCTGGTTGAGTTTATTTTGAGTTGTAATTATTTAATTCAGTCTAACTGAGTTAAATTTAGTTAAACTAGTTATAACTGATGGAGGAATTAGTAGGGTGTAACTTGCAATAGTGGGGTGTAACTAGCAGTGATCAACGAGTAAACTGAAGATTCACTCATAGTTAACTCATGCATGTCAGATCATAGAAAGACCCAGTTGAGATTGGAGTTCAGGGATAGTGTACTACCAGTTGTATAATCTTTTGAATTGTACAAGTGGTCCATGCAATCATATAAATGCTTATGATGATTGTGCAATTCATAATTGTGGAATTTCCCAATTAAATATGGGTTAATTCCCTAGGGAATAGCGCAAGGAAATAGGATCTTGGCAGACAGAAGAATTGGCTAAGTATTGGCTTGAGCTTGTCTAGAAAGCAGTAAGATAGATTGAGATAGTGCAGAGGTTGCTCGGACTTGAGAAAATAATTTTAATCTTCTCATTTTGTTTATTAATGAAATATCTATATAGAAAGGGTTTTCAGTTGTGGCCTTCCCCAGAAAATCATTATGTTATGTGTGATTGAATTATTTCTCTTGTATTCTCCATGATTTCATCAATTGTGTATTGTTTCCACTGATGAGCAGAGTAGATTCAAGTCAACTGGTTTAACTTATTACAGTCTGCAGTTTGAATTGACAAGGAATTTCTACATGGTATCAAAGCTAAAATCACTATAGAAGAGGAGAATATGAGTTTGTCTTTCGCAAGAGAACCGAAATTGCAGTATCATACTTTAGAGCCAATAGGATGTTGTTCTACAGATTGAGACTTGAATATGCCCTTGAGGGTAGTTCAAACTATATTTCTTGGAAGGACAAGATGGAGGCAGTGGTTGAAGACAACGTGCTTAAGGAATTCATAGACAAATATATTCCTAAGCCAGTTGATGTTCAAGATCTAGCAGAGTGGAGAAAATGTGTGGAAAAGGTGAGAAGGATTATCCTAGAAAGAGTTCAAGATCATTTTTTCTCGAACCTCCATGGTAAGGAAACTCCATTTGCAATGTGGAAGGCCTTGACAGAGCTGTTTCAAAACAACAATGACCACAGGAAGTTGGCACTGAAGGACAAGCTCAGAAATATCAAGATGGAGAAGGGTGACACAATACCGAAGTACTTAACCAAGTTCACCCAATGTCGGGATGATCTTCGAAGTGTGAGTGTTATACTTATTGAAGATGATCTGGTGATCCTAGCACTTTTAGGCCTTCCCAAGAGTTGTAGCTCTACTAGGACTCAATTAATGGGAGGGAGAATATACCAGAGTGGGAGAAATTATGGTCTGACTTGGTACAAGAAGAGATTCGGTGGAACACCAGAGATGGATCCTCATCCAAGCATGATGATGAGGAGAACTATGCCTTAGCTAGAAAAGTGAAGAAAGGGAAGGGGAATTCATCCTAATCTAAATCAAATTCCAGTCAGGGTGGAAAGAATAAGGACACATCGAAGATTAAATCTTTTCACAGTCATGAGATGGGACATTATGATACAAAGTGTTCACACAAAAAGGTCGGTAATAAGCCCTCAGGAGGAGTGGTAGGTGAAGCTATTACTTCAAAATTCGAACTGGATTTCACCCTCATCGCTTACATGGAGACATTAGTGATAGGTAGTATGCGGTAACTGGATAATGGATCCTCATCCCATATGATTGGCAACAAAGATTTCTTCAGTGACTTAGAGGATAAGGACCTCCAGATGCACATTGAGATGGGATATGATGGGAGGTATAGCATGACCATCATCAGTACTATTACCTTTCAGAGGGAGTATGTTTCTCCTCTCACATTAAAAGATGTGATGTATGTTCCAAGTTTGAAGAAGAATTTGGTTTTAGTTTCCATTTTGGAGTACCATGGCTATGATGTGATATTTAACAAGGGAAAGACTTTCCTTCATCACATAGCCTCAGGACAGGTGAAGCAGATCGAGGTTCAGATGAAGAACATCTACAAATTGGATGTAGAAGACTGTACTGCTTTGAGCACAAAAGTAGAGAAAGTGCAGAGTTAATATATTTTTATGAATACATGTAGTTTCCGTATTTCACTCTTTAGGCATAGCCACCAACATTCTAGCCAATTTTGGTTCTACAGTATTCTATTATTTTATTTATCAATAGAAGTTGAATTTCACTATATTAATTTTCCCTCAACTATGTTTATCTATGTGTGTGTTCCATTTCATTTACAACCTTTTATTGTGTTTCTTTTACAACCTAAATTAATGGTATTGAAGAAATGTACTCCTTGATGTTTCTCAATGAATGTCGTCAATGGCGTTAAGGTATGGAGAGGTGGGTCTTGAGATGTTTCACTTGGGAATGATCACTCTCACCAATCCAAGAAACCTCCCATGGAAAAAGAAAATACAAATGATAGAGTAGTAGATCTTATCAAGTTGTTAATTAATGAAGCATTAATGCCACAAAGGAATGAGATGATATACAATTTCACCCAAATCCTTTGATGACTACCTACAACAGTTAGGGCACCTTCAACAAGCGACAATTTTGGATGTGTGGCATGCTTCAAGGTAAAAGTTACATTTGGCATTCCCTTATTCAAAGTCCAAATAGATGTACATTCCTTGGAGAAATGGTTAAATTTGTTAAAGGTTTATTAATCTGTCCAAAAAAATTCCAACAATGGGAAGATAACCTTTACATTCCTCAAATTCATTCCACGTGTGAAATATTGGTGGGATGGTTACTAAGACATACATAGAGAAGATGAATTTGCAATATTCAATGTAGGAACTGCTTGGGATGATTTTTGTTATGCCCTTAACGAGTAATTCTATTGTATATGGAAGTATTATTACAAGTGCATGACATGGACAACTTTGCAACAAGAGAGAGACCAGAGAGTGTCAAAGTACACCAATATTTTCCATACCTTGTGCTCAAAGTTGGGTATTAGATACTTCAAGCAGCGCCTAATTTGAAGTACCATAGTGGCCTACATACGTATATACTAGCAAAGATGAATTTATTGGACATCTCCTCAATGAGAGTTGCTTATCAACATGCCATCAAAATTGATAAGAAATTGAAGCAAAGGAATAAGTGAGATTTCAATTTTGCAAATTTGCCACAACAGAAACCTAGAAAAGGTGGCACTAACTCACAAAACAAGGGACAAATCAAGGAGATCCAACCTCAAGAAAACCATTCCAAATTGTAGGAAAAAAATGTAATGATAATTCAAAGAAGGACATTAAAAGGTAGCATGAGTTCCACAAAAGCCCTAATTCTAATGCTAATGAATCCACTTGAAACAACCATTGTTGGTTGAGCTTAAGGAAAACATTTGGAATCTAGCTCATATTCTAATTCAAAATGGAATAAAAGAAAGTGGATCATCAATGTATAACCCAGTGCTAACATTACAACCACAAAGATCCAATCTGAAGATTTAGAATAACACAAGGAGGGGGGGCGCCTCTTCTATTCATAAATGTGGGTGAATGGGAACCCACTACATTTCGTTATTGAAAGTGGGAGTGAAAATAAACTGATCTTAGTGGTGGTAATCAAGAGATTGAAGCTATTAATGGTGCCACACCCCCAACCATACCTCATTGATTAGTCAAGCCATGGATGAGACATCCATGTTAGATAACAATGTCACATGTCCTATGGCATCAAACCTTTCAAAGATGAGGTACTGTGTGATGTTTTCCCACTTTAAGTTTGTGATTCTATTTCAGGATAACCTTATATGTTGAAACATCATGATTTTTATGATTCATGTCCATGTAGTATCGTTGTTACTCTAGGGGATCATCTCTACAGGATAATGGAGGTATTTCTAACTATCAAAATCTCATTGATCTCATAAAAATAGTGCCCAAAGGAAATCTATCAACTATAAGGTTATCCTCTTCATGGTTTGGTTAGAAGCTAAAAGGAATTTCACGCAACCACCACAGAATTAGCACAAGGTCTCTCCATTAAATAGAAGTAAGTTGACAATATTGGAGATGCTTACAAATATATATTCACTTCACTTGTAGGTTTCCTTTGCACTACTAGGTCAAATATTTAATTGACTTGATAATTGGTGCTTCTTTACCTAATGGAATGAGTAAATGAAAAATCATATTCATGAGATCATCTAAAAGGATCAACCCACATTCAATTGATCTCCTCAACTCATGGGAGCATGATTATGTTGGCAAAGAATAAGGATGGGACATGGAGACTCTTTATTTCCTACACATCCCTAAAAAATCACTCTCAAGAATAGATAATTGATCCTTGATATTGATGATCTCCTTTATTAGCATAATGGTGCTAATTATTTTAGTAATATTGATCTAAAGTCATTCTGCCACTATGTTCCTATTGAGATTGATGTATGGAAGACAACCTTCAAATATAAAGAAGTACCTTTTGAGTGGTTAGTCATACCCTTTAGCTTAACTAATTCTCCTGAAACATTCATGAGGATGATGGATGATATATTGTGGCCATTCACAAAATATTTTGTGATTGTATATTTGGATGGAATATTCATCTTTGGTAGAACCTAGGAAGAACATTTGCATCACATTCATCAGGTCCTTAGCACCCTGCAACAACACAAGTCGTATGCCAATATGGAGAAATTATGATTTGGCATGCAATGAATTCAATATTTGGGATACATCATGGACTAACATGGGGTGCATGTGGCTCTACCAAGATCTAAGTCATTTGAGATTGGATAGCCTCGATGACCCTAACTAAACTCTGTAGCTTCATGGGCCTTGATAACTTCTATAGAATATTTATGTTGGGATTATCTCATATTATGTAGCTCTTAATTCAAGTGACCAAGGGTGGATCTTAAAATATTTCCTTGTATGAATCATAATGGAAATCATTTCAAGGATCTAAAACATTACCTATACTCTACACCAGTATTCACCTTGCTATACTTGCAACAACCATTTGATATTGAAACAAATTCCTTTGCATATTCTATTCATGTAGTCCTCACTTAGCAAGGATATATGGCAGCCTATCATAGTGAAAAACTCTTTGATACTATCCAAATATACCCCGCTGACAACAAGGAGATTTAATCCATTATGCAAGCATGTTAATAATGGAAGAATTATGTTTTTGGGAAGGATATGATCATCCATGTTGATCATAGGCCTCTACATTTCTTTCAGACACAAGGAAAGTTACAAAATGACTACCATAAGAAATGGTAAACATGCTTACAATAGTTCCACCTAAAAATTGAGTACAAGAAAAGTAGTACTAACCATGATGTAGTCTACCTCATTTGGCCCCAAATTATGGTGATAAACAATTTTTTTAATTCTTATGGGCATAAGACCTTTGGGTGGTCACAAATATACAATAGGGACTCTAACATTTTTGCTACATACCATACATTAATCTTAGGTAAATAAGTTCCATAATTCCACCTAAAATATGTGTTCATATTCTACCTAGGCCACCTTTGTGTTCCTTCAATAAACCATGCAAAGATAATTTGGGAGGCACATTACAGTCAGGTGGAAGGGCACTTTGGTGTGGACAAAATAGTAGTGACACTTTAGATGTTGTAGCTCTGATACCACTTGTTGTAGATCTAACCTAGAAATATTATGATCTGATATGAAAATATAAGACAATGCAAATAAACCCAGAAATAATATGAAATGCTTCTTTATTGTCAAAACCCTTAAGTTAGGGCAACACCATACATTCACTCCTTAAGGAAGGAGAATACTCCACAAGCCATATGCTTGTTCATACAAGAATACTTCTCTTCATGTCCCTCCATGTGGCGTCTCTAGCCTCTATATAGGCCTCATACATACAATACCATGCATCATTACCATGGTTTCCTCATACCATCAACTAATACCATGGGCCCCTTACATTATTATTAACTACTTGTGGTCCCTTATATGACATGGGTTAACCACCTTATTTATTACTATGGCCCATCCCATTATTACATTATTACCTTGGGTACCTCCTTCGGTACCCCATATTACCCCCCCTAGGTACATAACAGCAATGTCCCATGCAATCTTGGGGACAAAGGAAGTTGTGAACCAATCAGTGAGGAGTTGATCAGGAATCCAAAACTTGATCAACCGATGACGCCTTCTCCATTCATGTATATGATCAGAGCTATGCGTAGCCATATCTTGCTTGAGAGACATAAGGAGATGGGTCCCCGTCTCGTACCGAATGGGTAACTGAAAATGAGTGAGGAATGCCATAGCCAATGAATTGAAATCTTAAAAAGACCCACGGGTCAATTCAATGTACCATTTAGCAGCGAAGCCGGTGAGAGTCCTTTGGAACAGGCGAAGTCAAACTGAATCATCAAGCCATGAATTAGATGAACACCATAGGTGATAGGTCATTACATGGGCTTGAGGATCCTCTCCAGCCTTGCCGTCGAATTTGGGACAGTCGCCAGGTATCTTAGTTGGAACTGGTGGCCATTGTGGATTATGAAAAATAGGATCATTTTTTAACTTTGACACATCGGGCAGTTCCAACATCGCTAGAAATGGTAGCTGTGGGTTGAAGGACATCTACAGATATGAGGTAAGGCCAGAGTTCCATCCAGTTGCTGGTTTCCCCCATTGACCTTGTCCGGATGGACCAGGTCCAAAAGGACCTTGTCCATAGGAACTTTGTCCATAAGGGTTATATCCGTAACCGGATGGTTGATTCTGGTTCTGCCCCCCAGCACCCCATTGGTTACCATACTGTCCTGCAGGAGCAACATTGGGTTGCTGATAATTTTGATAAGGGGTGGCCTGCAGCTGTTGGTAATTTTGATACCGGGCGAATTGATTTTTCCCCTGGGGTTGCTGGTATCCATATGGTTGTTGGGCTCCATATTGAGCCTGGGAACCAGGCGGCATTTGATAAGAAGGTTGGGATTGGTACCCACCTTGCGGCTGGAGACCAGTTTGGTTCTAGCGTTGGTAACCGGGTTGAGCTTGAGAAGCAGGAACCATCTGCATGCCCGGTTGAGCCGCCCTAGAGAGATATCCTTGCGAAGACTGAGGTTGGGCCATCTAGCCGGAAGGGTGTCCTGGTTGCATCTGAGACGGACCTACTTGCCCAGAAGGTTGAACTTGCTGGGGGTTTGGTTGTCCTTGCACAACCGAAGGTTGTCCTTGTAGACCAAATGGTTGACTAGGCTGAACAGTGGGCTGGCCTTGCTGCATGTAAGGCTGGCCACCTTGCCTAGAAGGGTAACCTTGCTGGTTTTCGGGTTGTCCTTTCTGCTCGTAAGGTTGTCCCGGGTTTCCAGAAGGTCGCCCAAGATATGTATAAGACGGACCAATAGAGGCCGAAGGTTGTCCCTGGTAGGGTTGTCCTTGTGAGCCTCCAGGTTTCCCTGGATAGGTTTCGCCATAATACTGCTGCCCGTAATTAGGCTGCGTGTAGGATGGCTGACCTTGGTATGATGGTCCTTGAGATGGCTGCCCTTGATCTGGACAGAATTGGCCACCACTATAGCCAGTGGTACCCCAAGCCACATTCAATGGAATGGTACCTTCTACAGCCAATTGGGCTAGCAAGGAGGTATATAAATAATGATTGACAGGATCATAATAAGGGCCTTGCCCGCCTAGATTTTGGACAGCATGCAAGTACTGAGAATATGCCCCCCCTACTGAAATGGCATCAGAAGAAGGCAGGGCACCGCTTGCAGGATGAACAACTCTGGCAGCATGTGTCGATTGACCACTACGTACTGAGCCACGAGATGGGCCGACAACAGTAGTTACGACAGAAGATGCTGTAACGGCACTAGCAACTGGAGTCGAGGATGCGACACAAACGATCTGATTGGTCGGAACTGACGTGACAGTGGTATGGTGAACTTGGGAAACAAAAGGTCCCGTAGTGGGAACAATGTTATTATCCCACATAGAAGAGGAACTCGTAGAGCCCATAGCATCCCTTATAGATCTATAGCGCGCCGACACTGTGATACCAAGAGGTGTAACAGTGTAGGGCGTAGAGATAATCGGGGATGTGGCCGGGATGGGAGTCTCAATACTCGACATAACGGGTGTTCCACTCGATACAGGAGATGTGTCTTCCATATCGGAAGCAGCCATCGGAGACGAAACACCAATAGGAGTAGAGGGAAAATCCTCTTCAGAAGGCTCCCAAATAGGGTTCCAAAACAAGTCGTAAAGCTCGTCCTCTGGAGCACGAGAGTTCAACGGTTGGACATTTGGAATAACAGGGAAAGTGTCACCACAAACTGGTGTCTCAGGAGTAGCAGAAGAAGGAGACCCTTGGTCACTCGAGACGCGAGACGGGATCAATGGATCCGCCAGGATGATCAAATCAAACAAAAATCCTAGACAAGCTAACGATAAAAGACCCTACTCAAAACTAGCGCAAACAAGATCTAACAAGGTAAACGTAATCGTGGTCGAATAAATTTTTAAGACATTAGGACACAACTTGACCTTTTCATGTTTTAAGAGTCGAGAAAAGGACAAAAGATGACTCTAGTCACCTTCGAATATTTAACGAGCCCGAAGTGACAAATGCTCAATAGAGCCTTTTCTTTTAAGGAGTCCGAAAAGGATCGAAAAGTGACTGCTCTAGAGAAACTAGGGAAGGGGTTTACCAGACAATCCGTAAAACTGCATATACACCTTAGCGATCATATGAAAGCCAAGGACTTTCCGTACGGCAGTCAATCTTCCCAAATGTTGTGTTCGGTGCGTTACGGGTTGTAAGGCGGTAGACATGGCTTCCTGTGGATCAAGGATGATAACCTAGTGGAG